>JAHBCN010007335.1:0-43807 GCA_019359885.1 Listronotus oregonensis | reverse complement strand
GATTATTTGCTAAGCTTAAATAACAAACCAATTATTAAAGCTAGTCTAGATCTAAAGAAATAATAACATAAAAGCATCGTAGTTTTATACTTTATATACTGGGAATCAATATACAATTAATAGCAAAAAAATATACTATCCTAACTGATATTTGAAAGCTAACAAAGTAAGTAATACAAAATATTTTTTAGTAAATTACTATACCAAATAAATGTATCGTTTTTAATTATTATGCTTAGTAGTTTATTATTAACAAACTAGTTTAGAATTGAGAAACAACTGTGTTAAAACTACTAATAATCTATTTAAAAAGTGTGTTTCCTGCAAAAAATAGTTAAAAGGCTTCGAAAAATATGAGCGATAGTTCATTCGACGCGAAATGCAAATCTGAAAAGGGGGTTTTGAGGATTTTTTCTATCATTAAAAATAGCAATTGTTATTAACAAAAAACAAAATAAAAAAAGTCATTTCGATTTTTAATGATAACTCAAAAACCATAAGAGATAGCGGAAATTGCAAAAAAGAGCCTTGAAAAGAAGGAAATTTTCGATAAAAAGTCTGAATTCCGGAGCTCTATGTCCATTATTTATTATTTTAATTTAACGCTAAAAATGGGCCTTCGCACGACATTTTTGGTTGCGCGCTCGGTGTCAAAACCGAGTATGTCACATTAAATATATTTTTTTAGGGTATTAAATATTTATTGAAAAATTTTTAAAAAATGGTATATTAATAACATATGAAAGAATTTATTTCCGTTGAAAATTTAACCTAAAGTTATTTTTTTAATAAGTTAGACAATTGTTAATTAACAGAATTGTTTCAAACTTTTGTCCACATTGTACATTAAAAAAAATGCCTAAATAATTGTATACATTTTTTGCTTTGCTTATATTTTTTGAAGCTTTTAACTATTTTTCGCAGTAAACACACTTCTTGACTAGATTATAAATTATTACAAAAAAAAGTGGTAAAATATAGAAATAGAAAAAAAAAGTTTCAATAAAAAATATTGTGATTGTATTTAAAATATGTCCAATCTATCAAAAGTTTCAAAATATATTTGTAAAACATCCTGAGCGTTTTTAGTACAATTTAAAATTTTTAGTTGGCAAAAAAAATGAAAAGGTACAAAGAGTTTAAGTATTTTAACATAATTAAACACATGTAAAATATTTATAACAATAATATGAAAAAGAGTTTGGTATTAAGTTTTTTTTTAATAGAAATATATAGTAATATTTCATAAAAAAATAATTATAGAATTTGATAAATTTAAAAATTTTAGCTTGCTACTGCAAAATTTCGTGTAAGTAAAGTGTTAAAACCTAACCTGAGTAAAGTAACGTAAAGCGCAAAAAGTGCAATTTGTATTATATTTTAAAATACGTATTAACAAAAATGTTTTAAAAGCAAGCTAAAATAGTTGTAAACATATTTTTACGCAAAAAAGTCTTATAAATTAATGTTTTTGTAACCTGCAGCATTTTACCTTCAACTACCTAATTAAAATAAAATAGTCTGCATATTCTTAAATAAAAATAGAAAAGAATATGCAGACAATTGCAGATTCTTTGTCTATTTTAATTTAAGGGTTTCTAATACACGTTGCTTTTATTTTTATACAAGTCCTTTATAAAAGAGAGTCCTGCCAAAGAAATATCTCTCTCAGTCAGTTTTCATATTCCGACTATGTTAATCATGCAGTAAAGCTCCAGGTCTTAAAATAGCAAACTTTGAACATTATTTTAGGACAATTGTAATAGACGACTGCGACGTCAGGCTTAAAGAGCAATTTTGAATAAAAGCAAACTCGTCCTTTAACTTTTCCGTCAAGACTAATTGGTGCACCGTGCATCCCCATGGTTGTTAATGTAAATCATTAGTCCGTTACTTAATAACGGAATAAGGAAAGCAGAACAAAAGGCTTAACTTACTGCTGCCGATGGGGAATCGTTCTCGACAGTCCCCGTAGAAAACAACACTCAAAGGGCCTGTGTAACCGGGCAAATCTTGACACATGACTTTTTGCATTTCACATTCGTTTGGATATGTTATCATGTTTGAGGCACATACAGACTCATCGCCGGAACCTTCACAATTCGTTGGGCACACACATTCTCCTGCCTCGCATCGAGCCCCGTATTTACATTTCACGTTCTCGCATAAATCTAAAATGATTGTTTGATATGTCAACACTATTGCATCTAAAGCATTCTAAAAAATTTTATTTGCACCTATATACGGTTAATTTAACAGTTTTTAATATTTGAATACTTTGTTTTTTTCTACATGGAACAAAGCGGCTAAATCAAACTGACGAAATAAAAAGTCTGAGCAATTGTAGTAGTAAAATACCTAATTAATAAATTATATACAAAACAAAAATATTAAGTTTATTATACTTCTGCTAAAAAATATGGTATCAAGTAGTCTAGTCAAAAAGTGTGTTTCCTACAAAAAATTGTTAGAAGGCTTTAAAAATGATGAGCAATAGCTCATTCGACACCGAATGCAAATTTGAGAAAGGCGTTTTCATGATTTTTTCTGCCAATAAAAATAGCAATTGTTATTAAAAAAAAAAAACGACAAAGCCGAGCAGGGAACTGGGGCGGGTGTGTACAGTGAAATGAGGAATTCACAATTCTCCATTCCACTAGGAACACACAGTTCTGTATTTTAAACGGAAATATATGCTTTACTGCACTGTGCAAAAGAAAATAACAGAAGGGCTTATAAAAACAAGCGGATCTGCATAATAACAGAGAGCCAAGCGTCACTGGGGGCACTAGTAAACCCCAAGGTAACGTCCAAGCTGACATGGGAAGACTAAAACGAACTGGAAGTCCTAGGAGAACGCAACAGAGTAACTCTCCTGTTGGTACCAGGACACTCGGGAATAAAAGGCAATGAAAAAGCGGATGAGCTTGCAAGACAGGGATCATCCACACCATACTTTGGATCAGTACCTGCCCTTGGAGTGACCAAAACCACAGCACGAGGGCAAACCAGGGAATGGATCCGAAACAAACACAAGGAATACTGGGGAAACCTCAGTAGAATTAGACATGGAAAAGCTTCACAAGGGGCCCATCCAAAAGAACGAAGGAGGAACTACTTAGACAAAGTAGGAAAAGACTTCGCATAACAGTAGAGTTACTAACAGGGCATGATAACCTAAGAGGACACCTACACAAGATAGGCTCATACAATGGGGACCCAAGTTGCAGAATGTGCGACAGGGGAAGAAACAGCCTACCATATCCTGTGCGGATGTGAAGCATTGAATCACAAAAGACAGGTATTATTTGGGCAACCGGAAATGAGCTCACAGGAATATATCAACCAACCAGTCTCGGGGTTATACATACTTGTAGAAGGAACAAGACCAATGGAAGGATTGGTATAAAAAGAAAATGGGAGATTAGGCACAAAAAGCCCAAAAGGCTGCGCTGCCTCCGGTAGTGAATCAAGACGGCTCCCAGAGAAGAAAAAAAGAACAACAAAAAACGACATAAAAAAAAGCATTTCGATTTTTGATGATAACTCAAAAACCATAGGAGATGCCGAAAATTGCAAAAAAGATCCTTAAAGAGGATTTCTGATATAAAAGTTCAACTCCCGGAGTTCTCCCTTTATTATTTATAATTTTAATTTAACGCTGAAAATGGACGTCCGCGCGACATTTTAGGTTGCGCGCTCGGCTTCAATACCGAGTACGTCATTAAATAATCTTTTTTGGGTATTCAATATTTATTGAAAATTTTTTAAAAAATTATGGTGTATTCAGGACACTTTTTTTCCTGTTAGGAATTTAACTGAAAGTTAATTTTTAACAAGTTAGACAATTGTTAATTAACGAAAGTTTTAATGCTTTGTTTATAATAATTTTATAAGTTTGACAATATTACTTTGATTTTTCATTTTTTGTCAAGGTTATAAAATTATTATAAACAACGGATTATTTTTTTATTAATTTTATGGCGTCGTCTTGTTAAGTATGTATATAAAAAGAGCTTTACAAAAAAAACAATTTTACGACAACAATTAAAGATTTTTTTAAAATTTACAATTAGGATGAAAGTCCGAAACAATTCTGTTAATAGACAATTGTCTAACTTGTTAGAAAACTAACTTTAAGTTAAATTTTTAACGGGAATAAATTCTTTAAAGTGTTTTGAATACACCATAATTTTTAAAATGTTTCAATTAATATTTAATACTTAAAAAAATATTAGTGTGACGTACTCGGTATTGATGCCGAGCGCGCAAATAAAAATGTCGCGCTGTGGCTTATTTTCAGCGTTAAATTAAAATTATAACTAATGAAGATAGAACTCCGGGAGTTGGAGAGTTTCTTATCGGAAATTTCCTCCCTTTTAAGGATCTTTTAGCAATATTTGCTATCTCTTATGGTTTTTGAGTTATCATCAAAAATCGAAATGGCTATTGTTTATTTCGTTTTTTGTTATTAACAATTGCAATTTTTATTGGCAGAAAAAATCCTCGTAACGTCTTTTTCAGATTTGCATTTCGCGTCGAATGAGCTATTACTGATATTTTTTGAAGCCTTCTAACTATTTTTTGCAGGAAACACACTTCTTGACTAGACTAAAGGTGTTTTTACCAGTTATATTTTTCTTTTTATGTTACAAATTGCCACTCTTTGTCAGCATTACAAATAAACAGCCATATGTTTGCTTAAAGTCTTAGACAATGATGTACATAGATTGAATGACATATTTCTTGGACTTATTATTATGTTATATAATATTTTTGTTTTATTTATAGCCAAGAAATATTTTATTAAGCGATGTTCCATGTTTATATAAAATTCCTGTATAATATAATATTGATTATACATATAATTTAGATTTTAAATCCCTTAAAAGTATTCTAAAATAAGAATATTGGAAACTAAATACTTACCACAGTTTCCTTTATATGCCACCAAAACGTACTGTTTTGTGTTGCAGGAATTCTTTCGTAGTTCGCATTCGTTTGCGTAAGTGACTCCATCTGTGCCGCACACCGTGCCGTTGTTGAGCTGGGGGAACAAATGTATTTAACTATCATCTATGCACTAGCCGGTAATATGCGAACTGGTTCGGAATATAAATACAGAATTTCAATAAATCCGTACGTGATCCAAATGTACATAGTAACATTCAAATACATTCATTTTTCATTAGTGTAATTCCGCGCGTCTGGCATCAGTTTCAGATCTTCCTCTTGTAATCCGATTTGATAACGATTTTTAAAAACGTTTTTTAAATGTCGCATTTAAAATAGCCTTTAATATTATTTCTGGTAAATTTAATTTATAATGTAATTCAAGGCTCCAAATATTATACAGTGTGACCCGCAAAATCCGCTGTATATGGGACTTTTTTAAAATTAATATTTTTATTCGAAATTTGATTTTGGAATTAATTGTTGAGTTAAAAATTAACCAAAATAATAATAGTCACGTGACTCGTAGCTCGTCTTTCGCTTCTCCTTCGCTGCTGGGTGCCCCCTCCACGGTCGACTCAGTACGTCTCGGTCGCGAATTTTCGCTCGACGCGCTAGGTTCACAAGCATTTTTAACAATGTTCTCCAAAGTTATATGAAAATGTGAGATATACAATTGGTAGCTTTTAATATCAACGTTAAAAATCCGTTTTAAAAATTCAAATTGCACCATTTGCCTAATATTCACGGCACTTGCAAGATAAGGGCCTAATTTGTTTATAGTGCGATTGAATTAAAACTATTAATGCGACAATTTTTATCTTTCGGCAGCTCAAAGTATATGTTCTTGACTATTATTTCTCAAAAAATTAGCCCTTAATATTAATAATTAAAAAAGATACAAATTATTTAAAAAATGTCTGTTTTAGGCGTTTTCCGGCTTTTCTCGGTGAAAAATGGTCTGATCGGGATTTTTCAAAAACCATGTTTTTTGAATTGTCTACAAACGTTTTTTATGAGTAAAGTGATATAGCCAGTACTTTTTGTTATAAAAAAAACGAAAAAAGGCCCTTTTTTAATATATAGTGTCTAAACAAATTACCGGAAAAAATAATTGGTTGGATTTTTTATTTTAGTAATCTACAAGTTGTTTTGGAAGTCATGGCGCAGTCAGATATCTGTTAGCATTAATTACAAAAAAAATCCATAATGATTGGACTATATTATTAAAAATTAATCTCATGTGATTCGGACTTCACCGGTCACACTGTATGAATGGTTAAATTAAGTTAGCGCTTTCTTAATTTTAAAAATTAAAAAAAATCAAATAGAGACTTTTATATTAAAAATAGCTTTTAAAAGTTTCTTTCAACAAATAAATCCAGAATGATATTTTTTAGAGAAACAAAAAACACCATAAAGTTCGGTATATTTTTTACTTACTGACAACTTTAGATTACAAAGTAAACGTGACAAATGCCTTACTGGGTAGTTTGTTATTTCTTGATCAAATATTCTCTTACTTTGTTTCCGAGATTCTTTTATTAATGGAAGATAAATATAATCAACTCTGCGAATTCGTTTGGGAATGTTTCCATTATTCTCATTTATTCTCCTTTCTTAAATGAATAATGCGATTTTATTTTTATACGCTGGAAAAGCTAATTTTTATTTTGTCATCATCAAATATATTTCTTTGAAGAAAAGGAAATTTTTATTATACTAAATTTAAACAGTTTTTTTTAGTCTTGTTTAGGTAATATCTGAAATATAACAATGGACTTTCAAATATAAAAAATAAAATACATTCATTATTAAATAAAATATTTGTTTTTCTATATTTTTTTATTGTGTAATTTCCATTCCAATTTTCTTTTAAATTTTCAAGTAAAATAAACAGACAGGCGTGTTAGTATAGTGTGGCTTATTCTTACACCATATCGCAATCGTAAATATAAGATAACACTGCCAAATTTTTTGATTATTTTCAAAAAATACCATTAAAATATTGAAAAATTCATTTTTGGCGTCAATAGATCTTTAGAACGACAAACAAAAAATTACAAACCATGTTTTTCGTGATTTAAAAAACCCAAAACCTAAAGAACTGGGTTGTGATTTTTTGCGATGAATAATTTTAAAAGAAAAATTCAGATGTCTTTTTTAAAATTGAAAAACATAATAATTTACAAGGCATCTTTTACGGTGTGCAAGCTTCAAAGAATGATGTATCATACATCCAAAAATTGTGAATACATTTTTGGGTCAGAACTTTGTCGTTTTAATTTTGTTAATCAAATACCAATTCTATGTGCTATTTTTGGACACAGCAACAAGTTTTAACCTTAAATAACAGTTTCGACAATATATGAACTCTCCACGTCTATCGATTTCGGTTTGCCTTTGGCTAAACCGCTTTTATTAACTAGTGGTTTTCCTATCATCTCTAATTTTGGAGTTGTAAATCCTGCTTGTTATTAAATCCTAAGAGTGTGTCGTAATATATTATATTATGTAATATTACAATATTACATATATTATATTAGGTTACATTATATTATAAATTTAAAAAAAACTATTTTTTCCATTGTTGTAATTGAGGGCGGAATTTTTTAAGGGGTTTTACAAAATTAAGTTAATGTTAAAAATGTACATAAAATGACAAAATGTATTTAACAAAGAACAATGCAAACATCCTTAAAATAATGGAAAATAAAAAAATTATATATTTATGGAATAAAGATAAACGATTTTTAGAATCAAAGTTAAAAAATAATAAATTGATCAAAAAGGGACTAACTATCAAGTAATGGCGATGGTCAGGTCACTGTTGTAATTTAAATGTTGTGAATAAATGTAAAAACTCGTCACTATTTTTAAAAATTTTGCAGTTGAGGAACTTAGGAATTATATATTTTGAAAAAATATATGTTTATTATTATGTACAATCAAAAAAAGTTAATAATTTTTAGGTGTGTTTTTAATAATTTTTGCACCTATTTATGTGGATTCGGGATAAAAAATATACATGGACTTTTTTTTCATACCCATTATTTTTATAAACAATTTGGACGAATAAAATTTAAAATGCCATAATGCCATTTTATACTTTTAGTTTAGTGGTCGGATTTGATTTACAGGGATTTGCTGTATTTGGTTTTATAAAAAATGTTTGTAAAAATTTCTTTATATTTTAAACATTTAAATCCTTAAAAACATTGTTTTATTTTAGATTAAAAAATATACAAACAAATATTAATAATTTTTGTAAGAGAAATGAGTGGAAATGAAATATGTTTATAGTGCGCGACTGTTTAAAAGCCGAGATACAAAATAAATTTTTAATCAAAAAATAAACACCTTGTTAATTTTAGATAGATTAGGAATTATTTTATTTGCTTGCAACAACTGTCATTTATAAATTTAACAGTAGTAACTAGAAAGAAATATAAGGAAACTCACCTTAGTATCAGTACATTTTTGTGGACAAATACAACGTCCTTCGGTAGCTCCATCGCTCTCACACACCGAGTAAAAATCGCATTTCTTGTTCTCACATCCATCTGAAAATAATACAATTTTTTTTACTTTTTTTATAATTTTTATTGGGTTTAAAAATCTTTTAAAATTTTTACTAACGGCAAATATTGATGAAGATGTTTAGAGTATCACGCGGGGTTAATCATTAGTAAAGTTTTGTCGTAGACAGTTTTGGAAGTCCCAGGTCAGGGATCTGGGGGCCTTCTTAAGAAAGTAGCGCACTTGCTGTTTGTACGAACACGGTAATTCTATTTTGCCACAGAATTATTCTACATCCGATCTGACAAATGAAATATGTTTCTGCATTACTAGAACCACTGTCTGTACTTATGTTTCTGTCAGAGATACTGGAATTTTAACACGTTATGTAAATTATATGCGGTTACTTAGTACAAGCAACGGCATTTAGACACAGAATACAAATTCTTCTTCTTAGTTATTAATTATTCGCTTGCTTGTCGGCTTTACGCCTATTACTTAAGCTTGGCTTCACAAACTATTTTTTCCATAATCAAATAAGCTTGGGAAATTAAATTAAAAAAAAATAATATAAAAAGTTTTTTTAATGAATTCATAGAACTATTTTTGTATAGACATTTTACGTTATCAAGTGTGGCTTTTAAATACACAGGGTATGTCATAAAAAAGTTTTAAAATATTTTTTGAAATTCCAAAATTTTGACGTGTAGTGAAGAAACATTATCAATAAAAATAAAGCATGTTTTATTTTGTAAGTAAAATTTTGTTATCTCAATTGACAATTTAAAAAGCATTATTGGTTCTTTTTTAAATTAAAACGTCAATACCTTAGATACACGGAACCTAATTATGCATTTTTATAAGATCTTTAATTTAAGTTATATAATATTTTTGTCTAAATGCAATACTTGTCGAATTATAATCGAAAAACTGAATTTTCGGGATTTATAGAAGGTATACCCTACGAGTGCAAGAATCTTTTATTACTTAATTAGAATATATTTTTAAATTAAGCTTTTTTATAAAATGTTAATATTTATTTACCAGCTTTACCGTATTTCCAAAAGGTTGGTTTATTATTGTTAACAATCAAGTGATTAACACATTAAGTTAGAGATAATTCGTTACACTAAATATCAAGTGTTAAAGTTACGTTAAATTAAGTCAAAGTAGTAAAAGTAAAAACTAAAGCATTTAAATGTAGATGGTTTACCGCTAGCAAGCTGCCGTGTTAATTTAGACTCGTAAACTCTTTAGTAACCTATAAAGACTTACTACAAGGTCCGCCATATAGGATAGTTATATCCCTCCTGTGTTTGCAAGCTTCCAGTCTAAGCTTACATTCGTTTCCGTATGAAATGCCATCTGAGCCGCATACAGGGTCGAATTCAGAGGAACAAACAGGACATTCGCAGTGTGCGGACAATGATCTTTCGACACAAGTTGCCCCAAAATGGCATTCATGATCACTACAAGGTCCTTTTTCACCGCACACCCCTGTATAAGCAATTTCAATTGTCGTGCGACTCAAACAGGCTGATCTTTTTAATTCACATTCGGATGGAAAGGTTCGGCCATCCTTAGAACAGACTGGCCGCATAGTTGGCTCACATTCAGGTGGACACACACATTCCGCTATGCCATATTTATTTATTGAGCATTCTTGACCTTCTGTGCATCGAGCGCTCATGCATGGGTTAATACCTACAAAAAGTGTTTTACTTATCTACTGGTCGTATAATTTATTACTTTATTATAAACGATCTTTATAGATTCTACTGCTTAAGTTAAAGAGAAAAGACGCTTAGAAAGCCTAGGGTGTTTAAAACTTTTGAGCCGATAAATAGTTTACCTTTATTAAATTTTATGTGGTAATATATAAGGGAATTATTAAAAACGTGTAACATTTAGTATTAATTTTTTAAGTTTAAAGCAAACATTACAGATATAAATTGTGTTTTAAAATAGGACTAAGCCCAAAAAGTTATTTAAAATTTAGATATTGGGTTTTTTTTTAACAAAATGTTAAATCTTGTATTTTCATAAATTTTTGGACTACCTGGCCATAGACGATCTTTGACTGTCCCTGTTTTTTTTTAAATTTTCTGTAAATTTTATTTACTGTAGTTCTTGTACTGAGCCTTTCTGAATATTTTGCGTTAAACAAATTACAGACTTCTCTTTGAGTTCTTGTTTCGTCTCCATATCCAATAAAATTTAAAATATCAATTTGTTTTATTAGAATGCGCCATATTCACTTTAATTACTGACACAAGTCATAATAACAATCTACTTACAAATTCTACTTGTTTTGCCTGTAAAAGTATGTACCTAAAATTAAATTGTGGTTTTTTCCCTTTTGCTTCGAAAAAGTTAAAGGTAGGTACGGATGTGCCACATAAATCATGCGTAAAATTTGACACAGAATTCGAAAATGGATTTTGAAATAATAGTGTTTCATTAAAAAAAATTGACTTTGGTTTCAAAATCTACTTTTTGACGCATCTTGTAAATTTTCTTTTTGAGATAAAAATTCTAATAGATGTGTGCAAGCCTTTTTTTTTAATCCAATACCTGATTTTTAAATTAATTTGTTTCATATTTCGCTATATATATATATATATATATATATATATATATATATATATATATATATATATATATATATATATATATATATATATATATATATATAAAATTATATATATAATATATATATATATATATATATATATATATATATATATATATATATATATATATATATATATATATTTACGCAAATACAAGTGAAAAGAATAGATGACTGGCAATGGCAAAATTAAAATAATTTATGTTTACCTGTTTACTTGAATTTTAAAAAAAGCCAAAAAAAAATTTTTAACGAAATAGGTTATTTAAATCAAAGCAAACTTTACTAACCAAATTACAAAAAATTGAAATACTCGTTTAACACCAATTATATACCAGAAGTTAAACGATTTAAAATTGGGTTTGGCAACCGTTTCCGTTCTTCTGAACTGACTCGAAAACAAAATTCGTTTAGCGAAGTCCGGTTTGATTAATTTGTTACGCTCAATTATTAGTCTCAATCGGACTGACTCGACAAGCGGAGAGAAAAACGGAGTTTTGTTTTTGTTAATGCTTATTGTTGAGACTACTACGATTTAAATTAAATTCGAATCTCCTTCCGTTTTAACTTCTTTGCTGATTGAATCTGCCTAAAGTGAAGCGGCAAAGTCTCGTTTTCTTTTTTACTTAAAAAACAAACGAATTATTCTTCACTATTAATTTATAAATTGCTTTTAAGACCGCAATAGGAAAAGCAATTTGACTTTATGATAATGCCGTAGTAAGACTTTGCGAGATTAATGAAATAACTTTGTATTTAATGCCTAAATCACAATATAATTAGCTACAATGTTTGGGTAAAATTTGGTTATTATTAAGGCAAAAGATTGTTTACTACTATCAAAGTTCTAAATGTAATTTAACTTTTAATGCCGAAAAACTGATTCCTTAGTGAATTCTTTTTGGTGCGTTATTAAAATCAATTTTAAATAAGCAAATAGTTAAATCAAAGTTAAAAATATTTTTATGTTACTTGATCCATGTCGAAAATTTGGTCGTAATTTTTACAATCAATAAATTATAACTGGTAAGAATTTTAAGCCGCCGCGCCGCTAAGTAAATACTTATGACAAAAAAATAATAAAAAAAAATTATAGATATTTTTTTTTTAAATAAGCTGGTAGAGTTAACGGACGATTATTTGAAGTACTAAGTACTGGAAGTATCGAGTGCTTGAATATTTCAAATTATTTCACTCCAATTTTTCGAACTTGGTTAAGCACCAAAACATACTGCTGCATATTACGTCACTTTAACTTTAAATTTAAACTATGAAAAAACGCGATATTTTTTTAACTTTATTGTTCAAATAAAAATGATGTTTTAACTCGACAAGCGCCATTAACCCCTTAAAGTGCTTATGAACCAACATGATAGGCTTAAAAAGAGCAATCAAAGTAAGTAAAGTAAGTTTGGGACATGCGTAGATTCTAGAGTTATTACTTAGTACTGCTGGCAACATATTACCCTTTAAATTATATTTTATTTTATAAGTATTAACCTTTAGACATAAAATTAAGGGTAATAAATAAACTAACTTAATTATTTTTATTTTACGTAATTAGGCCATTTATATTATTATATCTTAGCAATATTTTTTTATTAATTTATAAAACCAAAAATACATTTTTGTTTAAAACTTTTATAGGCTTTATATTTATTTTTTGCAGTGAAAAAGGTATACGTGTACTATTTACTTTTAGGCTATTTATATATTTATATTAGCAGTATTTTAAAATATTTAATATTTTATAAAGTTTAAAAACGCAATAATAAAAAAACTTTAAACATGCGCTTAGTCTATTTTAAACACACAGAATATTATGACTATCTAGGCAAAAAACAGCCTGCAAAAAAATTGGCTGTAATTATTTTATTACATTATTTGCAGTATTTAACTTTAAAATTATTTTATGTATATCCTATATGCAATACACCTTGATCAGTACTTGTTTATATTGGAAAAAGCTAATATAAAGAAAAAAAGTGTTAAAACCTGAGCTGCATTTTCCTCTGTAAATAATATTGAGAGTTTTTCTAGTTCGGCAAGCCTCTTGTCGTAAAGTACATTCATTCGAATAGGTTTTTCCATCCGAGCCGCAGACTGGGGTAAATTCTAAGGGGCAGGTATCACCGCATCGACATACGGGATTACGTTGAGGATCTAACTGACACACTTCAGGCTCGGCACACTCTACTCCGGCGCAGGGATCTGAAACCAATTAAATATTTTGTTAGCACCATTTAGTTTTAAGATAAAAGAAAATACCTAAACATGTGGAATTTATTTGTAAGTGCTTTTAGGAGTTTATAATTCCTAAATCAACCACGTTCTCTTAAAATAAAGCTTTTAAATCTTTAAAAGCTATTATTCTTTGGTAATGTGAGAAGCTATAATAACACCGTTTTGAAAACATGTCGAAATTGTATCCTGTTTAGAAAAAATATTAAATATAAACAGCCGAGTCGAAAGCAAAATCTTAAACGATTATCTCGACATATTCAAAATATTTTAATTGAGGTAAATACTATCAATGTAATAAAATGTTCTAAATTTAATGAAAATGGGTATTTTATTTAATTTTTTAGCTTTACACCAAAAAAAAAACAATTACTTACTTACTAATACTACTAAAAGTGGATAACCTCTAATTAAAAAATCGTTTCGCAAAGTGAGCTCTTTTAGCTTTTTTCTACATAATATTGAAGCTAAAGCTATAATACCACCCTTATAATTATAATTAATAATATTTATGGTTTACAAATTTAATAAGAGTATGATGTATAATTAGTGTAAAAAGTTAAAATTATATGATATACCGGTTAACCAGCCAAATTATATAATTTCAATAAAAACCAATTACTTTTTATAAGCCTAATTGTATATTTGAGTGGAAACCTAATAATATGGCATTAACATCTTTAATAAGAACTAATTATTTTTTTAACTTACCAATTTTTTGTATAATAAAAGTAAAAAAAATATAAATTTAAAGTAGTATTGTTCAATCAAGTAATTGCTTACTGTTATGACATACCAGCTGTAAATCTGATATTAATTGTTTAAATTACAATTTAATTACTTTATTGTATTGTTCATTAGTATCTTACATAATTGGTAAATATTAGTTGTATATGTCTATAATTGCTTAAAAAAAAATTACAACTTGAATATATAAATTATATAGATCAAACAAAGATCGTCAAAGTCATCGGTATATCATATCCTTTTTGATTGTGGTAATGCTTATATTTTAAAATTATATTTTGCTGGTGGATATAAAAACAAAAAACCTGATTATCACTTATTATTTGTTCCATTTATTAAAACTTATTTTCTGAATGCAGTAGAAAATAATTATTAATCGTGCATTATTATCCCTAGTTAGATTTTCTGCATTATTTAGAATCCCAACATACTAGAATATGTTGGACTTAAACTCTTCATGATAATTACTTTCCATACACGTTCCTGCACGATTTGCTAAATTTAATTTGTTCCTGGTTCTAAACCAAGTCATTTAGTATATACGCTTAAACGAAACCTGCCAACTTTGAGCATATCTTATATAGCTGTCTGACTAACTTTTTCAGTGTCCGCTTTCGACTGTTCGTCATGGATTATAAAATCATTGATAATTTATTCGAGCGAAATTGGCTTATGAAATAATAAACTAATTTTTATGTTAAACTTTTTTATGTATACCTAAATTCTGTATATTAAACAACGGTCGTCAACACGTACATAATATATACTTTTTAATTAGGATTAAGCCTATAATATTTTAAAAATTTATTCTACTGACCCAAAAAAATCCTTATTAGGGCTTCTAATTTGTTTTATTTATTAAAATATATTTTTAATACAGCCAAGGATAATTGGCGCCTATATGATGAGTAAGGGATAAGCAAAAAAATATTAAAATTAAGTTGATGCAAGTTAAACAATAATTTAAGTAATTTTTAAAACAGTTTTAGCAATACTACGAGTTTTTAAATATAAAAGCATTTTATATATCCAACATTTTTAAAAGAAAATTTTACATACTATTTTATTTGGTGTTTAATTTATTTAGCTTTTACAGGTTTTGAGTTACAGAACTATTTATTAATCATTGCTTATTCTATTTAGCCTTTTTGCATAAGGTTGGACTTAAATTTCTTATTCTTGTTACTTTCCATACATGTTTCTGTCCGATTTTTTAAACTTAGTTTGTGCCCCAACCCCATTGAGTATATATGTCTAAACCAAACCTACCAACTTTAAGCATATCTATTCGTCTTGAATCATAAAATGGTTGATAATTTACTTAAGCACAATTGGCTTTTAGGATAACAAACTGATTTTTATGCTATACTTATTTCATGTATATATAAATTATGAAGATTAAACCACTGTCGGTATATCATATCCTTTTTGATTGTGGTAAAGCCTATGTTGGTTTAAAAATTATCCTTATGGATATAAGAGTAAAAAGAAAACAAAAATGTGTCTTAAATACCTATTAATTAATAGAAACAGACCTTTAGATACGGTTTATTTTTTAAACTCCAAAATAAAAAGTCAAGATTAAAATATTTTGGTGCTATAGTTAATATTATGAATATTTAAATTTTCATTAGCAGTATCCCAAACCGAATCGAGAAATAGGCTTTATTATTGTCTTACTTCTTGTATGCAGTTTATTTTAGAAAATATGTTATTATATAGTAAATATATAGCTTGCCATGTTATTGTATAATTAAATAGCAATACTAAATTATCAATTTTGCAAATATAAGTGGGCTTATTTTAAAACCTGTAATACTATGATTTGTACCCATATAAAAATTATCTAACATTTTATTGTTTTGTTTATTAGTTTTATATTTATTCATTTAAGTTAATACAGAAGTTTTTATATGATTAAATAACACATAAATACATTAATTTACCAAGTATTAAAATTAGGGTAGGTCTATTATTGACATACCACTTTAAAATTGTAGATTTTCCTAATCCTAAATTTTTTATTGATAAAAAATATAACGTTTTAAATTTATAATAAATTAATTATTAAAAAATGTAAAAATAAATAAAATAGTTTTGTGTGGGTAAAATAATGCAAGAGTTAAAATAAAGTTTGGAAGCAAAAGAGCTGGTTTAAACATTATCAGCACATTTGAAACAATCAATACAAACCGCATTTTCCGTTGAATTTAGCTGTAATGTTGGTATTTGATTTGCAGGCGGCCCGATCCAGTTCGCACTTATTTTTATAGTCGACGCCGTCGGAACCGCATACGGGATGAGATGTGACGTGGTCGCCATAATTGTGACATTTCTCTGGACATACACAGCTGGCATTCCGACCATCCGAACTTACAACACAGCGGGCTCCGAAACCACAATTCTTGTCTCTGCATAAGTCGCTTTCTACTGCAAAAAAAGAAAACTATGTTTAGTTTTGGAAATAAAAAAAATAGATAAAAATAAAACATGTACTAAGAAGTAATCGCAAATATTCTGGTAGTTAATTATACCAATCTTAGAAAGTACTTGTAAGAAATTATTGGATAGTAGATGATATTTAAAAAAGGCACATTTTAGATCTCATATAGCTAAATGATACTTCAAAGGTATATAAAAATAAATCTTTTCTTTCTAATACCTAAACATCTATCAAAATGCCTTTTTTTTCATAATCCTAAATTGTCTTGGTATAACTAAAATTTAACCACGTACTTTTTAGAACACATCCTAAAACACAACAGCTTTTTAAACTGAATCTTGTAAGAAGTAACATCAAAAACCTCCCAGATATAAAACTGTCATTGCTCTCATACAGAAATGTTAAAAATTATTTAAAACATAATAAAAAGTCCAATAACGAAACCACAAACCGTTTTAATAAATATAACAGCTCATGCGCAATTAAAAGACTAAATTTCATGATGACATTATTTTTTTTATATATTCACTGTAATTACTAGTGTCAGACATAAAGTAAATAAAATATTTTTTACTTGGGGCTTTCTTAACTTTAGATTTTCTAAAATAAATCCATTTTACTGTCAACCAATAATTCAGTCTGCAGTGTAATGGAATATGATGATGCAGTAATAAATAGTTTTTTTTTAATATTATTGTCTGTACATATATGTACAGTGGTACGTGGTAAATACCAAATCGGTGCCTTGTGCAGAACCAAGACTTTAGGATCTTTTAAAGATATGCTTTAAAGTTTAAGGGATCTGTCACTCTTTTATAGGTATTTTCACAGCTTCTGCTACGAGAAGTTGGCCAGTATAATTTCTTTTTTAGCAGCTCTTAATAGAGCAACACATAGTGCAAATCCTTTGCATCCCTTTACAGTAGAACCAGAGAGGCCCTGAATTTTCCACTTTGTTCATTTTTTTAATCTTAGACAGTTCAGACTGTGGAACCTACTGCCTGCAAAAGTTTTCCCGTTTCCTCCAAATCTCTATATATTTAATTAAGTCCTGTGTTAATAAACTACCTCTTACCACCCTTAAGACACCCACGGCCTTTAGCCTTCATGGACTATCCCAAGATAAAATAAAGTATATTCAATGCAGGTATCTTTTAGTAATATGCTGTGTCTACGTTGCATTCCTGCAACGACCACTAACGACAGTTTTGACTACAAAAATCAAATATTCGCCTGTCCAGCCTACTCAGATTTACAGGCAACTAATGTACATGCGCAGTAGGAATGCATCTTGGCTTGCTAAGTCATTACAAATCGAATTTGAATCTGCTTTAGCCTAGACTCGTCGAATGATACTAACGCAGTCTTACAACCTTTATCTTTTACATGGCCGCTGGTAACGGAGTATCGCACATTGTTATATTATGTCTGGTTTGGGTAGTATCTACCATTTTTTTCTTACGCTGATTCCAAAGGTTTTAATTAAATATTATTACTATCATACGTACCCCCACGAGTATCTGAGGGATCGCAAGTTACCTAACTTACCCTTGGGAAAAACGTAACAGGTGTGACCTAAATTGGCATGTTTACTAAGAATTAGGATAATGACAAAAACCCTTATTGACATATTTATTATTAACTATTTTCCTGAGACCTACAGACGATATTTTTAAGAGCAGATATTACTGTCTTAAATGAATTTCAAAACAAAGTTTCAATTTAAGAGCGCATGTCAGGCCTATAAAACATTATACTGTTAGTCTAAAGGTAAAATATTAAAAAATATATGGTCTGGCAAAGAAAGCGAAAAATATCATGAAATGCGGTGTGTTCACAATGAGAAGGGAACGAAACAAAACAGAAAAACGCGAGCTTGATTAAGTTGAGCGATACAAAAAGCTAAGAACCAGACACATATATTTCAAAAAAGCCGAGGGTTAGCGAAGATGTACGATCAATTGCGGTATAGTGCGAACGCGCGAACGGCACACTGGTCTACACGCCACTGAAGTGAACAGAACGGCCTTTCCGAAACATAACTTGCACCTCAGGTAGCGTGACTGCATATATGAAGACAACGCCGAGCAAGCGCCATATTGATTTTAAGTTTGCCATAACACCCCCAAATTGGGTTTGTCGAAAAGGTGACACGGCTTTTTTTCTTTGTTTTGCTTCGTTTTGATAAATTGCCGAGAAGACCACCTGGCGTGCGGTTTCATCAAGACTGCCATTAACACGGAGTGCACTCACTGTTTCTTTATGACGTTTGTAGTGAATTTTTACATTTAAAACATTAAGTAAATATGCTATGCTTTTATAACGTGGTTTCTATCTCGTTAAAGATGCTGAAAAGGCGGCATCCACTGTAGCTTTGTAATAGGAGTAAACTTTATTGTTTGCTTTATAGTTTTCTTTAACAAATTTTACTTCTAGCGTATCTTTTAAATTCCTTTTAAAGATCCTTTAAACGTATTTGTTACAAAGCTTTAGAAAAATAGAAAAGTATATATAAATATATAAAAGTACATAGCGGATGTAATGACATTACTTTTAGGATATTATTTTTTATTTATTAGCTCATTTGGAATGTGTTATTTATTTTATACTAATTTTCTTGCTATTTAAGCATAATGATTAGCTTTAAGATTAATTTTAATTTATAAATTAGTATTGTAACAGATTTTTAAGTTTATAAGAGTTTGACACTTAAATAACCTGTTTCAGTAAAGATTTATTATGCATCGAAAGGATCTTTTACAATCAATTAACGACAGAAGAGTTTATTTTTGACAGTGGTGTGCTAATTACTCCAATATACGTTTACGCTTAAAAATAATAAAAAAATGGTTTTTGTTTCTCTATCAAATTTCCTGTAATATTAGTTATTAGCTGTTAAATATTTTCAATTTTTTTAGAAATAATTTTATAATGGGATTGCCAAGTTTGTGATCCCATTACTTTTTAGAAGGCAAGCTGATATCTCTTAAAAAATCTTTTACATATAAAAATACAGATTTTTTTTAACTGATAACCACAACATTATTAAAAAAACTAGTCAATATAAAAGGTAAAGAAATATTGGAAATTGGAAATGGAAACGAAATTGTTTTGTTTTGTTTGCTTATGGATATATATCGAATCCCCGCCCCGCCGGGGAGACATGTTTAGGTAGTAGTTATTTAAAATAACTTCCGTGGTGGCACTACCGCGTTGCCTAAAAGGTGCTGTGAAATGCAATATTTGCATGTTTCAGTGCTTGGGCAGCGTTGACGGACTGGGGCAAAAGATGGGTTAAAATCGAAAACCCGGCACTCACGGTACCCGGTACTTAGGAGTATATATGTATATGCAAGTCCTTCGTGAGTTGTCACAAAGATAAATAAATATTTTTAATATATATATATATATATATATATATATATATATATATATATTAATATATATATATTATATTTTATATATATATATATATATATATATATATATATATATATATATATATATATATATATATATATATATATAAATATATAATACAATTTTCCCTTTCTCACCTCAAAGAACCCCAAATCCCCAATTTTTTTACCGCTTTTTAGTTGGTTAGGGAATTATTTTTAAAAAACGAAAACAACACACCCTGTATCTTAGTTATTATCAACTCTTTGGAATAAGACAATTTACTTAATAGCATTATTTTGACCTTAAGTCTGCTGTTGCTCTGTGTCCCATTACTTCTGGGACACCCTGTATAAGTTAGAAACATTGTTTTATTTTTTCTTTAAGTTAAAACCTTAAAAACTTAAAACAACACCCATGTAAAATAATAAGAAAATTGCAGTTTCTTTTATTATTGGCGTGTAATTAATTCTTTCCTGACATTATTTACCCTAAAATAAGTTGTTCATTATTCTTTCATGGAAGATTAATTCCCCGACTCACACCATATTCTCAACATTTTTTGGAGTATTGATTTTGTTAAAGTTCAAATTATATATCAATAACCTTAGGTAACATAAAGCAGTAAAGCGATCCAAATATTCCCCAAAAACGCAATATTAGACAAGTTTTAGTCTTGAAAACAAAGGGGTTTTTAACCGAACAGTTTAACATGGAGCCAGTAGTTTAGTCAAAATGTGTTTCCTGCAAAGATAGTTAGAAGGGTTCGAAAAATATGAGCAATACCTCATTGGACGGGAATACAAATCCCGGGAAAAGGGGTTTTGAGGATTTTTTCTGCCAATACAAATTGCAATTGGAATTAACAAAAAACGAAAAAAAAAGCCCTTTCGATTTTTAAGGATAACTCAAAAACCATAAGAGATAGCGAAAATTGCAAATAAGATCTTAAAGAAGGAAAAAAAAAAAAAAAAAAAGTCTTGACTGGAATTCTATCTTCATTATTTATAATTTTAATTTAACGGAGACCTTTTTGGTTGCGCGCTCGGTATCAAATCCGTGTACATTACACCAAATACTTCTTTTTAAGGTATTAAATAATAAGTAAAGGACTTTAAAAAAATATGATGTATTCAGAACACTATTAATTTCCGTTAAAAATTTACACATTAGACAATTGGTAATTAACAAAATTATTTCAAAATTTTGTCTTCATTCTTAGTTTAAAAAAAAAGTTTAGATAATTGTCTTAAAAAAATTTCGCTTCCTGGAGCCCTTTTAATATTTATGCTTAACAAGATCACGCCGCAAAAGTTTAAAAAATGTTAATCCTTTGTTTATAGTAATTTTAAAACTTTGACAAAAAATGAAAAATCAGAGTAATATTGTCAGTTATAATATTATTAAAACAAAGGTTAAATTTATTAAACCTTTATGGCGTGATATTGTAAGTATATATATATATATATATATATATATATATATATATATATATATATATATATATATATATATATATATATATATATATATATATATATATATATATAAATATATATATATATATATAAATATATATATATACATATATATATATATATATATATATCTATATATATATATATATATATATATATATATATATATATATATATATATATATATTTTTTTTTTTTTTTTTTGTGAAAAATTTTTTAAAACGCCTTTTAGATTTGCATTTTGCATCGAATGAGCTATCGCTTATTTTTAAGCCTTCTATTCGTTTTGCAGGAAACACGCGCCGACTCTACTACAGGTATCAGCAGCAAATATGTATCTCTTGAGTAAATAAATTATCTGGAAAATTGAGAAGCATATTATTAAAGACAAATTAGAAAACTGATTTAAATTAAGTGTTTAGATCTAGGACCTTTTACTCTACAATGTTTATTTTAACAAATTAATATTACTTCTAACAATTATTATAATTGCTATTATAACTTTGTTATTGTTCCATATAAAGGTATAATATCTGGTGGACATTTTTACTCAAAATGCCTTGACATGGGCAGTAATATCGTATATGTAGGAGTTGTCAGTTTTTGAGGTCATAATTGTTTTATAATTTAAATACAAACAGATTTCATTTTATAAACAAAAAAAAAATGCTACATTTTACCTATCAGAATCAGGCGTGATGTAAATGACGTAAATTAAGTAATTTTTGTACTTTTTATTTAGTCCAGAGCCCTACCTACAGAGCAAGGTTGAAAAAATCTAAAAAATCTCTCTTCCGTCGAGTATTGCATTTAGACGAAAAGACTATATAAACTAGATTTCGTAAAAATACATAAATAATGCCCCATAACATTTTCTTTGGCCTAAGTTGTAGGTAAGGAACAAGATTATTTAGGCATTATTCAATATATATATATATATATATATATATATATATATATATATATATATATATATATATATATATATATATATATATATATATATATATATATATATATAAATAAATAAATAAAAAAGGCCTTTACATCCTCGGCGAAGGGCAGCAATGCTGTTAGCAACCAGTACAAAATCTGTTACAAATTACAAATAATTAAATCTCCTACAAAAAAATTAAGAAAAAAACAATACAATTCCCCAAACCAAGCATAAAACAAAATAACAAAAACAATTCTGTAAAAATAGTATAGCATAGACTATAAAACTTGCAATAAAATATAAAACATAAAGCAATAATTGTAGAAACAACAACAAAAAAAAATTATTGCTAAAAATATTGCCCTTAATGGCTGAGAATGTCGTTAAATTAGAAAAAAGATATTCAATCTGAAGAAATGTTTATTTTCAGTCTCTATAAATATACTATACCTACTACAAACTATTCAGTGTAACAACGAGTTGTGGCGGGCCTAATATACATAATTTAGTGGATAAGACAGTAACGAAGATGTGATTAGGAAATTTGATTGAAAAAAAAATAAAAATATATTTCTGTACATTTAAAAAGTCATCCCATTAAAACAAAAAAGACAATTTTATTACCACCCGGTATATAGTATAATGTACATAAAAATAAACGACCACCTAATATCTATCTGTCCAAGTTATTGCTGGTTCCTGCTTGCCAGTTTTAGTAAAATATCAAGTTGAATTTCAGGAATATTATTACAAATTTGCACTGGGCCGTGGTTGACTAATTAAGTTTTCATAGCTTGCAAAAGCTTGAATTTTTACTGCAAAATACATGTTGTTTGCCAAATTAACCGTTATTATTGAAGCATTTCCATGTTGTTCTTCTAACTTATTTGTTATACGTTGAGATAGAGAAAAATATTTGTTTAATTCTTGCCATATCTCTAAAATTATTATTTTTAAAATTTATTAGCCTATTTTTATATATTTTTATATACATTTGTTGTATTTATTAAAGGATATAATAAAAACAAGCACCCTAGAAAGTTTAATATAAAATTTTGTTTGAGATATTTTTTACAAAATATGAGAGTTGATGGCAAGCCCAACCATAAACATGATTTGCCTTTTTTAAAAAGTTAAGGTTATAAATATAACAATATAAGAGTAAAAAAAGATGTTTTTGTAGAAAACATAATAATATTGTAAATGTGTCGCAGGGAGCACGAGTATTTACTACAGAATGATAAAAAAGTAAAGTATTCAATTTCATTAAAGCGACATTGACACTATTGAACCCCTTATATAACTGGGTTAGAGAACAATGGAATAAAGCAAAAAAGAGAGTTTCGTGCGTCAAAGTATTTTGTTCGGCTTATTTTCAGAAGAAAAGGAAACGAGCAGATTTGATAACCACGTTTATAGGATTTTCCCCATTATACAGAATATTTTGCTTAAAGCTCCAAATACCAATAATTTAAAAACGAGGAAGAATGTAATTTTGTTTCGTGAATGGAACTGTATAGCCATTGTCAACAAAGATTTTGCATGATACAATCAATTTTGCGTTGACATTTTTAAATAAAATATATTTTTTACAATTTTGTAAAATGAGGCCAAGTTCGTATTCTAAAGCTCAAGCCTTCTAAAGGAGTACTGAAACCTAAAATTATACCAAATACGTTTCACAATTCTGTTTCACTTTTTTTTGACTTGGCAAGTGTATTACTGACCTGTTTGTGTTAATAAAAAACTGTCTGTAATAATAAAAAGGAACATCTATTAATGCAGACAGATCAGTAAAAAGCTCTTTACGAGTTATAATAAAAAAAATCTAATTCCAGGGGTATACTTTAAAAAAATCCTGAAAATTCAATTTATTGATTATAATTCGTTAAGTATTGCATTTAGGCAAAAAAATTATATAACCTAAATTCAAGGTTTCGTAAAAATACATAATCTATGTCATATAAAAAATTTTGTAGCTTTTATAGTTTTTGAGATATTGACGTATAAAATTTTTTTGACCTAAATTTTTGGTAAGGAACAAGATATCTAGATGCGGTTTTCGCAAGCTTGTTTAAGCATCATTAGGCTACTTTTTAATGAAAAAAAATCATACCAATGCATATATTTTTTTGGAGAAAATTAACCATTTCTGTCGGAATTTCTCTAGCGGCGACATGTGAAACTAACAAAACTTCAAATAATATAATAGCTCTTTTTAACTTGCCCAAGTTTGTTAAAATCGGCCTAGCGGTTTCGAAGATAAAGGGTGTTTTTTACGGAAACTTTTAAATACCCACCACCACTTTATTTTTAAGACCATATCTATAGCAAAAATTGTTAAACGAAAAAAGGTGTAACCCTTCCCTTTATCTTTCAACTTTATTAATTCAAGTATTTTTTAATAGGTTAATTTAGCAAATTCACAGAAACATCACTTTTAGATTTAAGATTGCAGCCATTTTACAAAACTTGACCACTTTTGCTGAAAATATCTTTTCCCCAACAGCATGCAATAAGCATTTTCTGAGATAAAATGCCCGATATAATTTTTAAAAAGTCAAACCGGATCAGCCGCATCATTCTGCTTTCTTCTCTTAATGCTAAAAAATCGTCTGGGCGGGATGGCACCAGCAATCGTCTTAAAAAAAAATGTGCTCGAAACTTGCACCATCTTGCTCGCCTCTTTCAGTCTCTTTCGACACGGGCATTTTCAGGAAGTTGGAAAGCTGCACGTGTGCAACCTGTCGCCAAAAAAAAGGTCAAAAGTCTCCTTCTAACTATAGACCTATATCTCTTCTTTCAGTTGTTTGCAAGGTAATGGAAAAATTCATTAATTCCCAAATCTTAATGTATCTGGAAAAAACATAAGATCTTACATGATAGACAATGGATTCCGTCACAGTAGATCCACAGCTGATCTTCTTTCCTTTGTCTCACACAACTGGAACAGGTCCATGAGTTTCTTGGTGAATCCCGATCATTGCTCTTGACATATCCAAAGCTTTCGATCAGGATCTGGCATGATGGGCTTCTTAACAAACTTCCTTCTTAGGTTTACACTAGCTTTGCTCTTGGCTTTCAAGTTTTCTTTCTAATCGACGTATATCAGTTAGCGTAGATGGTCATTCCTCCAGCTTCTACCAAATTAATGCTGGGGTGCCCCAGGAGCTCAGTGCTGGCAACCCTCTGTTTCTTCCACATCAACGATCTTCTCTCTTCCACAATCAGTCCCATTCATAGTTTGCCGACGATAGTACCCTCCACTCTAGTATACAATATTTCTTAAGCCACCGTGTAATTCTGATTTTGAAAACAAGCGGAAGGGTCAATGCAGATATCTCTTTCACAAGACCTCAAACTTATCTTGGATTGCGGTGCCAAAAATCGTGTTCAGTTTAATGTCTCAAAAACACAGTCATGTTCGCTGTTTCCGGAAAAATTCTGAGAATGCTCATCCCTTTATATGAGCGTATGCGGTTTCTTGCAGAACAAAGAGTCAGTTAATCTAGTCGGCGTTACTTTTGAGAATAGCCGCATCTGGCACAAACACATTTCATCCATAGCTCAGCAGCTTTAAAAAGATTGGATTCCTCTTTCGAGCCAAATATTTCTCTTCTTCAATCTGTACACTTTCTGTATATCCCAAATCAGACCCTCTCTTTGAATATTGATCTCATGTCTGGGGAATGGCGTCCCCCGCAACATAACATTCTGGACTCCATTCAAAAAAGAGCTGTTCGTCTTATTAATGATCCAACGCTCACAGAAGGCTTCCTCTTCTTGCTTGCCCATCGTCGAGCTGTGAGGGGATCTGTCGCTCTTCTATATGGGTATTTTCGCTTCTGCTCAGAGGAATTGGCCAGTATTATTCCTTCTCCTGGCAGCTCCCAACAGAGCAACACGTAGTGCAACTTTTTATGCATCCTTTTACAGTTCAGTTAGAGAGGCCCCGAACTTCCCGCTTTCTTCGTTCCTTTATTCCTAGAGTGTCAAGACTATGGTTCTGCTGCCCATAGAAGTTTTCCTTCTCCTCCCAATCTCAAAATTTAAGTCCCGTGTGAACAAACTCCCTCTTTTACCACACCTGAAGAACACCACAGTACGTTAGTAATTAGGCATCAGCCTTCGTGAACTGTCCCAAGATAAAAAAAATACGGCCGGCATCCTTTCTTATTTGGACACCGGTACAGTCTAGCACAAAAATAATATTTTTAGGCAATGAGAACCTCTAACTTCTGGTAAAGCGTATTCGATCCCCATTTGAAACAGCACGCTAAATTTATTATTAGCCCCCAAAATACTGCATTACGAATTAAACTAAAATAGGGAATATATCATGATCCGTACTGCTACTATTCAAGGAAATCGGCCCGTTTAACAATCGAAATTTTATTAAAGAGAGATGGGCGAGTTTGGCGCGGATGGCATGGAGAGACTAAGATAAAGATGTTAATCCCAATCTCGATTTGACTTGTAAAGCTTAGACCCAGCCAGGCTTACTTACTATAAGACGATACTTTTCGACTGTCCTTGAGTAAACTACTTTAAATTAATCCCTCATAATTAATATGCGTCCAATTTATAGATCGATACAGATTTAATTATCCAAAAGCCTAAAGAGTCATAATTGCTGCAGTTTATCCAGCGTCAATTACCGAGCACACAACGAATCAGCTACATTTAATGGGGTATGCTTTAAAATAATGTTAACAAGACAGCATTTTCATCGCTTATATATTTCCATTTTCAGGTTAGATTTGCCTTCCTTTTACGTAAGCTGCATCTTTTACAGCGATAAAGTATTGAAAGTTGGCATTAAAATATTAAAATATTATTTTTCTATATTGCTTGAGTGGCTGTAATAATAATACGCAGTACCCCAGTTATGATAAGAAAATAAGTTTCAATAACAATAAAATCTTGGACATTGTCTTTATTGTTAATTGATACACAACATTTCAGTTAGTGATGTATTCCCAATCGTTTTCAAAGTAATAACTATTTTAAAAACTACGACCTTATATACTATCAAATTGTTTACGAAAGCTTTGGCTAGTTGTCACGGTTCAGCAACGACAGCCAGATATTCGGAATGTCTACACTAGGTTTTCCTAAATACATTTTTGGTTGTTTTGCAATTATTGCAGCTTCTTTAAATTTTCTTTTCTTTCAGTAGGTTTCTTTATGAATAATTTTTGCTTCCGATCATTGTATACGGTGAGTGTTTGATACATGAAAGTTCAGCAATCTCTGGTTTGACGGAACATTTCACTTTCAGACCGTATGTTTTGTGTTCTTTAACTCTAATTTCCTAGTGTTTTTTTGTTTCCCCAATGTATGCTTCATCACATTCACAGGAAATTTGGTAAATACAGTCATTTTTTGGTATTGTTGTCGATTTCGTCTTAGTAAAGTACTTCCTCAGAGTGGTTTAGGTTTAAATGCTGTTTTAATAGTATACCTATTCGCTATTCTGCGAATCCTTTCTGAGTTCCTTTAATATACGGAATAGTCATAAATATTTTGTCCTGTGAATATCTTGTTCAGTGGAGTTTTTTGTCGTATCTTGATATTTATCTAGAGCTGTTTCCTTAACGCAATCTCTCACTGTAGCTTCATTGTAGGATCCTAGTTATATTATTTATTTCGGCTGGCAGGAATTCCGTACTGTACTATATAAGGTCGTAGCTTTTTTAAGAATAGTTTTTAGTTATCACTTAAAAACGGTTGGAGATACATTACTAATCGAACGTTGTGTATCAGTCAACAAATAAAGACAATGGAAGTAGAAGATTTTAGTGTTATTAAAAAAACCATGACATTGTCTACACTTTACAGAAAATAATTGGTTCTAATCATTTTCCCAAGAATAATCTAAAAAAGATCAGTTTAAAATGACTCGATTTTAACATATTGGGGTTTAATAAAGGGTTAAAATAATCATAAAGGTGGAAAGTAAGGAAAAGAAAGTTTGCATGCACATCAAAACACTGTATTGGTTATTTTGAAAAAATAAGTACAAATAAGTAATCAGTATTAAAAATAAACTTTGTAAACTTCTTAAAATATCAGTCGGTATAAACCAATTGCGGAATTTGCACCCTAAGGACCTTTCCTAACGGAATAATATTTTGAGGTCACACACTGGGCAGTAACCCCTATCCATTTAGGGACCAATAACTGGAAAATAGTAGCTGTTTGTCCCAGGGAAATGAAACTCTAACATTTGGTATTATTTCTGGCTATGTTTCAAAACTCACAAAATGGTTATCAACGTATTTTTCTCATTTTCTTTTAAAATATATCATAAAATTCTTTGGATTTGGCTCCTCTCTTAATGCAAATATTTTATCTTGAGTCCACATGTCTTTTAGAATTTATAAAGGTAAATTACTGGTTTAAAAGTATCTATTTATAAAATCTATTTATAGTGAGGCAAAAGAAACAGTGCCGTTTATTTTTCTGGATTTTTTAGATTCTTAGAGACCTCTTAGAGTCTGCAATTAATCTCAGATACATTTTAATAGAAATAAAATATAATACACTTAAAAATTGTGAACTGCAACAACAGCTAAATACTTGATGCCGGTTAAATACCAAAACCGAATAAAACATACATTATGGAATAGATGCCGCAAGTAGACATATATGGCATAAAGGGTGAAAGCTTATAAAAACAATTAAAAATATCGAATTTCAGGGCAACAGGTTTTATGGATAACACACTGCTCTGCGGTAACTAACCAGAAGTTAATAATATTTAACACATGTCAGTTGGTTCTATGTCGCGTGTGTCATACATGTAAAGTGTGCTTGACTATCCAAAAATAATTAGGTTTGTTTGTCGGTTTTGATATTTTTCAATGATTGTTTAATACCTTATAAAAATGGCAATACTAGTAAAATGAGAGAAATATTTTTTAAATAACACTTTAACTAACCACAACTTTTTATCTGAAGGGAAACTCTCTTAATATTGGAACAAATGCCAAAATTTTCTATTTTATGCCAAAAGTAACTTATTTGTTATTAAATTTATGTACAGTGATGACCATTAAATCTTAAGCAAAAAATTTTTTCAAATTTTGACTGTCCTGCCAATTTTTGCAAATCAGCTCTTTTTACCTTGGTTTTCATTTTGTTACTATAAATAAAGCAAAAGGTAAAAGGAAATATTTATATTTTTAAAAACTAACAAATTACTAAATTAATTAACAATTTAAGCATTTAAAAAGAAACCTAAATATTCTTCCAAACAATTTTAATAATTTATTGCATTGTTTTGGAACAAAGACAGAGTATAGCCCTCCAGGCATCAAATGGGTCAAAACCCGGGCATGATTCAAGTTTCCTCATAACTCATTCCACATCTCTAAAATTTTATCCTTAAGTTTGTTTACATTTTGCGGCCTAAACTCATTTTCCTATTTATTTTTTTTAACTAATAAGACCCAAACATGTTCCATAACATTTAAATCCAGGGACTATGTACCGCGGGCCACGGTAAAACCTTGATACGCTGCTCTTTCATCCATTCATCGACTTGCCGGGCCGTATGAACAGGACACTTATCTTGCTGGGAAGAAGAAATTCTGTCCGGAAATCGATTCAGTACAAAGAAAGCATGATATTCTGTAGTAGATCTATACATATACTTCCGCATTGAACCTTTCTTCGATAAAATAATATACACCAAGTCCTTGTGCACTCAGCCACCTCCCAACATTTGCAAAAATCGCCCACTACTTCTGTCCTCTTGGGTATATTTTTCATCCGATCGTGTTCCTGGAGGCCTGTATACCTTAAGTATCCCATTGTAGCACGACTGGAAACACTTTTTTATCAGTGAATATGATATTTTCCCAAAAATCGGAGGTTCCAAATAAAATTATGAAGCAAATTCAATGCGTTGTTTCTTTATTTGCATTTATTAAAAACGGTTTTAAGACTGTCGGATGGAAGCGCAATTCGGATATTTGCCTTATTCATTGCCATTCTAACCGATGCTGGGAAGTGCTTTCCGTTTATGCTGTAACTACAAGATTTAAATGGTTGGTTTTAAATGCATTAACTAAATTATTGTCTGGTTTTGATTCGATAGTTTGGGGCGACCACTTCCAGCTCTTCTCTTAATGGAGTGTATTTCCCTTGCAATTTTTTTAACAAAATGAATGTTTTTGGGATATTAAGCTCTTCCGCCACATCCCTTTCTGGCCAACCTCACTGCTCAAAATAATCAATAATTAATACTTTTTGATCCAAAGTTAAGTTTGGCATTTCAAACAATATTTTAGACACTGACAACGGAAACCTTTTTTCTTTAATGGGTTTTCAACAAGTATTTATATTTAGTAGAAGGTGGCATAAACCTATATTACGAAAGGGAAAAAAGAATTGCCCAAAGATTTAATGGCCGTTACTGTACCTAAATTATTAACAATTTGTGTTCTAAATTACCCTAAATTATGCCAAGAAATTGCTTTCATGGTTGAAATAGTAATATGTTCTAAAATACTAGTTGCCACAGAAGAATTGTATTTTTCTGTTACTGATAACAGCATTAGCCAATTTAGTTAGTTCTGGTTAATGTTTATGTTTATTGTTTGTTGTTTAATTGCATTTTTGCGTGATTGCCATTCATAGCCTGGGTAGCCTTACTTCACTAACAAGCCGTGGTGAAATCAAAACGCTATGCCTTTTGATCTAGCGACACACGTTTGCTGTTTGTTTAGTCACTAGATTTACGTTGAATGACCTGTTGCTCTCTATTGTTTTTATTGTGAATAAATCAACTTTTGAGAAAAAATATTGTTAAGATAAAGACTAAACCTGTAAGGTCTTACTGTGTGAAATTTGTGAGTGACTGGGACAGTTTTTCCGCAGACATTGCGTAAAAACAAAAATATCTGCGGGTAGAAAGTGCCGGTGTTATAAAGTACTTAAAGTAAATGGCGGCAAATGAACTTGACATTTTGTGGTTGTGCTTTAAAAAATAATTAAAATTGAAAGTGTGTTTTAATGATTCGTGTTTGGCTTTAATTTTGAAGGTATTTTTTTAGTTATTTTTAAAAACAGTAACAAATATTAGCATTGAAATTACCGTAAGTACGTAGGTATACATTTTGGAGTTTTGTCGTTCGTTTTGATTTTTGTTATTGCGTTGCATAGGTGCGGTGCCTGCTTATTAGTTACTATTTAGTTACTGTTATTATTATTATTTTCTAGTAACCTTTTCAGTATTTTCTCAATTTAATTAATTTGCAATACTTAAGTCCTTGTTGTGTGCCTGGGTGCAATCCAATTATAAAAACTTCTCTTGATGCAGGAGAACCAGCTGTGTCTATTTTTTTCACCTTTCCAAGGACGAAAACCGCCAAAACCCGTGGCTTAGGAATATTCCTAGACAGTCATGGCCACCTCAAAATATTCTGTGGTTTGCGCTAAGCATTTTTGTGAAAGTGACATTATTAGAGGATGATTATCGCTTGCCAGATGGGTCAATGCAAAAGGTACCTACTTAAAACTAGACTAAATGCAGTGCCACAGTATTTTCCAAATTACCACATTATGCAAAAACAGTCCCTGTTTCCCGAAAAAGTCCTGCTGAAAGCTTGGCATAAACTTGAAAATATGTGGTCGCCTTACAAACGACACCTATTCTGCACTTTACTTAGTACCTCCTGTTTTACTAGAAATAATTGACTATTTCATTTTCAAAATTTGATTTGTCGTATATTTTACCAGGTAAAGTGCCTACTGAAAAGTTAGAAAAAAGATTTGAAAAGTAAATAAGACTTCTCGGAGGTTGTAATTACAATGTTAAGCTTTGATGATATTTTAAATGCTGAGAAAAAATTAGACTCAAACATATATTTAGAAGCGCTGCTGATGGTAATTTCTCTTTAGCTGAGATTAAAAAACAGGGGAGACAGCTGTATCCAGGAAAATGATCTTGATGGACATTACCTCAAAATAATTACACTGAAAAATTTTTGTTTTTACTTGGGAAACTGAATACCTAAATGAATATGAAATTGACAAATCGGTACAAATTTATATAGCCGGTTATGCTGCCCACAAAATTGTAAAAATATAATAATTGTAACATCTGTGTTTCTTTCTTGTTGAAAGTAAGGAAACCTAATTGACGGCAGAATACTTTGATTGTCTACAACGTGGCGGTTTAAAGGTTCCTACAGAAATTGTTAAAGGCGATTCTGTTCCATATGTGCGATTTTGAGAAAATTATTAATGACCTGATGCCTGAGGAGTGACTTCCTAAAAATGGAAAATCAAAAAGCTATCCTGTGTGATCTAACTAATTTAAGCACTAGACAACATGAGGCTTTAATGATTTATACTCATAATGCATATTTTGTGGTAACGAGAACAAAAATATGTTCATTATGATGTGCTCTATATTTTTCAAACATTCTTTTAAATAATTATGTTAAAAAAGAAATAACAAAAATGCCACAGAAAAATCGGAAAAGGCTGAGTCAAAAAAACAAAAGGAAACTAGACACATTTAATAAATAAATAAACAAAACTAAACTAAGTACAATTACTAACTAAATGTTAAATTACACTTGTTTCAGCACACAACAGCATCATGTTCTTTATGCCTTGACCTATGCACATAAATTAATTTGTTTTAGAGTTTAAATATTATATAAATATATTTATTTTTTCAATTATTATACTGATTTAATTATTTTAATGGAAATATCAAAACTATTTTTGCCGATCTTTGAATTGAGCCTTAAATTAATTTAAATAGGCGCCTCGATACCCGGATCACTGCTCATCGCGCTCGAGGAAACCGATCTGAATCTCTTGCCGGTTGCGGCGTTGCCAAGTGGTTGTTCACGGCTTGTAGTGAAGTAGGGCTGTGTACAGATTATTGTCTTTAAATAGTTTGGCTTTAAAAAGTTGGTAACAAAACAATTTAAATGATAAATAAAAAGTGGATAATTTGATTACTAATATAATTACACCTATAAAATTAGTAACTAAAATGCAAATACCCCAGAAATATCTTTTAAAATTTTAAAAACTAAAATGGTAAATACGAACCTAAGCAATAATCTTATAACTGTACATTCAATGATATAATACGAAAAAAATTATGGTCGTATTTAGTGGCTCAATAAAAAAGAAGCTTTATTTTGTTAGTACTAAACAGTCATCAACCAAAAAACTCTTAATCAAATATGTAAAAAAAACTGACAATAAATAAAATATTATTAGCCGCTTTACTAATTTAAAAAAAATGTATATAGTTTTTCATTTCGTTATTCTTTTTATCTTTAATATTTTTGTTTAAACTAAGCCATAAAACACGTTTATCAAAAAGGTTCAAATATTTTTCTTCAATTAACTCTATGTAAATGTACCTCTACTGCATAGAAATTTATTTCATTTGTTTCTTATGCTTGTCTAGTAATAAGTTCTATAACTATTCTTCTTATACTCAACAATATTGAATCACATTTTTATTTCATTATAAATTTACTGTAGTCAAATTTAAATATTTATAACTACTACTACACTTAATTTTATTTTTTAATCTAATTACGTACTCTATATACGAGCATTAAACTCAAAGCCACGTTCAAAAGCCAAATAAAGTTTTCTTTTGTAATTTAAATTTTACAATATTGAAATTATTATTTAATTTGCAGTTCGTGCTTGTTGCTATTAAAGAACAAACTAATGGAATTAAGTAACTAACAAGCATTTGTTCAATTTTTAAAGTTACAAAGAGTCGTTCCATATGAAATCGTCTAATTAATAAAAGCCAGCTCATTTTAGATTTTGTTCTTTAAGAAGAAAATCTTTATGAAGGCCCCAGCAAATGATTTCCATGCACATTTAATTTTAAAAGCGCCGTTTCCGCCTGTCCGTGATAAAACGTTTACAAAACTATATTTTTATGCTGTACAACATTGAGCTGTAAAACATTTTCTATTAAAGATATCCTGGCAAAACTGCGCTAATACCCTTCACTAGACGAAGGAAGCTGGATGATTTAATATCCTCTCTCACTTCTTCAGGCTACCCACCTCGTATGTCCAGGAGTAGAGTATCTTGGACTAACTTGGACTCTAAAAGCTAACCTGGAATCCACATATGCAGAATGTGATTAATAAGAACAAAATGGCTCTGGCTACCAAAGGAAGGCTGTGGGGAAGAATTAGAGTTTCAGCCGCATAGTGCACTGGTTGTACACTGCTGTGATAAGACCCATGATAACCTACGATTCAACTATCTGGTGGCCAAAAATAGAACAGAGAAAAACAGGCTGGAATTATCAAACTCCAGCGACTAGCATGTCTCTGTATAACAGGAGCTATTAAACACTCCAACTGCAGCCATGGAAACCCTGCTAAGCCTCCCCTCTTGGTGTTATAATTATTAAGGCGGAGGCGAGGATTGGGGCATACAGGCTGAAATCTGCTGGCAACTGGTGCTCTGGGCCTGCCCTAGGACACACCAGAATAACGAGCAGTATCACAAACCCAATATTTGAGATGAGCAGTGATACAATGCCAAAACGGATAAATACACACCAGACCATACAAAGCCCAGCTTACCTGGGGCGGTAGTGAGCGATCTCCTGGTCAGTCTCGGCATTTGGTTTGGTATACCGATGGATCAAGACGGCAATGGAGCCGGCGCAGGAATACATCAGTATGACCCCTAGGTTTAATGCTTATGCTTCCTGAAATATGCCACTGTTTTCAGGCGGAAATATATGCCATTGAACTTTGTCTGCGAGAGAACTTGAGGAGGAAATGGGCAGGGACATTACTATCTTCTCTAATAGTCCAAGAAACGGCCATAAAAGCTTTGGCATCTCAACAAGTCAACTTCAGGTTGGTGTGGAACTGCTGCAATGCCTCCTAAGCCTGGTAACCACAACAAAGTTACACTTTCCTGGATGCCAGGACACAGGAGGCCTCTGGGGCAATGAAAATGCAGACTCCTGGCCAGGCGAGGCTGCGCAAGAAATGTTTGTGGGTCTGGGGAGCCTGTTTTGGAATACCAGCCAACCTCACGGTTCGTGGCTGCATGACTCGGTGGATTCAAACAACATCAGTCATACTGAGACACATTCCAGGCAAAATCACAATAAATCAATGTTGGACTCACCATCGAAAGCATTGACAAGTGAACTACTAAAGGCTGAAATAGGAATCAGATTAGAATAGTGACAGGATTGTAACCAGGCACTGCACCACTAAAACATAAATGCACTGGGCACTGTAGAAGAACCCATTTGCAGCTTATGCTGACGAAGAGGAAGAGACAGCCTCTCATCATATATGGGTGCCCTGCACTTACATACTCGAGAACAAATCAAAACCTCATGGGCGAGGACATAACCACCAGGAGGCTGGAGGAACCAGAAAAGAACAGTAAAGGGCTGCTACACCTGTCACAGGTGTCAAAGCCTTTAACTGAAACAAATACACAAGAGATACAACAAGCCTGTAGGCTGCAGTGTCGAGCGGACAAAACACTCGGCTTAGCCAGTATTTAGTTTATCAAATCGTCGAGTAATCCAAATGTCTACGGGCTTGATAAAATAACAATATTTACAGCATCTTTAGTTCTGACCTTTAAATTTTAGCATCAGTATAGTTTGTTTTTGTTATTTTTTATTTTTAGTTTGCCATACAGGTGATGATTTTTTGAGAAAAATTGACGATTTTATAAAATTTATTCACAACCTGAATACTAATTTTTTAAAAGGTTTATAAAATACTACACATCACATACTATTTCTATTTGAGGCTAGTTTCATGTATATTATTTGTTGCATATCTTAAGTTATAACAGTGGGTTCAATTCAAGTGCAGGGAATAACATAACTATGATATAACATATTTATTTTTAATCAAATAATAGGAATATACAGTTAAAGTTATTCATATAATTTTAAATTAATTATTACTTGAAAAATTTGCTATGGATTTTGTGACCTTGACAATTTTAAAATATCAGAAGGTTCATGTCTTCGTGTGGCACCATATATAATTATGTTCCTACACTTTAATTTTTCTTCCCACTGGTATATCATAAGATAACTTTCAAATAATGTATAAAAACTTATATAGAAATAGTAAGGTGATGTGTACTATTTTATGAACCTTTTAAAAAACCTGAATACTTTTTAATTGTAAATAAAATTATTAAATCTGAAAAGTTAAAAAATACGTCGTTTGGCTTTTAAAAAATCACTGTTTATACGGTAAAATCAAATAACACGGCAGAACTCTACAGATGCTTAAAGTTAAAGGTAAGAATAAATGTTCTGTAAGTAAATTCTGACGGCAATGTTCTGCCATTACTAATGTGAATTGCGCCATTTTCAAAATTCCAGAACTTCAAGAGTTGGTTTTATATAAAGTAAACTTTTGGGGTTGATTATCAAGCTGTTTTCCATACTATATCCATAATTTTAGATTGCAAACTAGCTGCCGGACCAAACAGTCAGTCGAAGCACTAATGCTTTTAAAACAACGAAAAATGACTGAAATAAACATATTTTCAGGACGGACCGCGCCAGTATTTAGAGGTATAGATTAAGTAAAATTTTAATGTCACTAGAACTACTACCTTTTCTGTTTTAGATGCGTTATCGAACGTATAAATATCTTTAATATGAAAAATTAAACTGCCAAATGTTATGAACCATATAATGTTTTTTAAACGTTTTACTACGGAGAGGCGGAAACAGTTTTCTAAAAATTAAATGTGCATTAGAAATAATTCTTTAAGGCCCTAATAAACATTTCCTAAAAAGTTAGAACAATCTAAAATGATGCGGAAGCTATTTTTTTTAGTTTAGACGTTTTATAATAGAAATGACTCAAAATTGGCGTCTATACAGGGCTTGGCAAAAAGTACTTTTAAAATCGTAAATTGACGTGTTTTAAATGACATATTTAAACAGCTTTATGCACAATGTGATATCACTAGAAATAATTGTGATCTGGGTTATGTTCAGCGCCACTTTCTTCAAAAAATGATATCCAAACTGGGTAATCTACACAGAATCTATTCAAGATTTTTAAACTTAGCTATCAGTGGCTATGGGGTGAGTTGCCAAAGCATTAACTCAAACTAAGCTCACAGGCATAAGCATAGCTGCAAAATAAATAATCGGTAAGACTTCACTTGTCTCACTCGCCTCTTTGAATCTTACGACACGGGCATTTTCCCGGAGAGTTGACTTGCACGTGTTCAACCTGTCCCCCAAAAGGATCCAAAAGTCTCCCTTCTAACTATAGACCTATATCTCTTCTTTCAGTTGTTTTTGCAAAGTAATGGAAAATCATTAGGCCCATATCTTAAGTATCTGGAAAAACATAAGATCTATACATGATAGACAATATGGATTCCGTCTGAAGTAGATCCACAGCTGATCTTCTTCCTTTGTCTCACCCACAAGTGGAACAAGTCCCTTGGGTTTTCTTGGTGAATCTAGATCGTTGCTCTTGACATATCCAAAGCTTTCGATCAGGTCTGGCATGATGGGCTTCTTAACAAACTTCCTTCTTACGGTCTTCCACCTAAACTTTGCTCGGCTTTTCCAGTTTCCTTTCTAATCGACGTATATCAGTTAGTGTAGATGATTCATTCCTCCAGCTTCTGGAAATTAATGCTGGGGGTGCCCGGGGCTCGATGCTGGCACCCGCTGTTTCTTCTACATTAGCGATCTTCTCTTCCACCATCAATCTCCCATTCATGAGTTTTGCTTTGGCGATAATGCCCTCCACTCTAGTATTCAATTTCTTAAGCCACCAAACCTTGATTTGATTTTGAAAACAACCACGCGGTCAATGCAGATATCTCTTTCACAAGACCTCAAACTTATCTTGAATTGGGGCGCCAAAAATCGTGTTCAGTGTAATGCCTCAAAAACATAGTCATGTTCGCTGCCGCGAAAAAGAATCTCGGGCTCATCCCTTGCCGAGCGGCCAGTTCTGCGGTGAGTGAATTTAATCTAGTCGGCGTTACTTTTGAGAATAACCTCAACTGGCACAAACACATTTCATCCGCCAAGCTTCGGCAGCTTCAAAAAAGATTGGATTCCTCCTTCGAGCCAGAAAATATTTCTCTTCTTCCAATTTGTACACTCTGTATGTATCCCAAATCAGACCCTCTTTGGAATATTGTTCATGTCTGGGGAAAGGCGTCCCCTACAACACTTTGCATTCTGGATTCCATTCAGAGCTGTTCGTCTTATTAATGATCCCAACGCTCCACAGGAAAACCCTCTTCTTGCCCATCGTCGAGCTGTAGGGGATCATTAATATTACTATAGAAAGAGCGACAGATCCTGTAAAGTACCCATGTATTTTCGGCTTCTCCAGAGGAATTGGCCAGTATTATTCCTTCTCTGGCAGCTCCCAACAGAGCAACACGTAGTGCAACTTTGTCATCCTTTTACAGTTCAGTTAGAGGCCCCCAACTTCCCTTTCTTCGTTCCTTTATTCCTAGAGTGTTAAGACTATGGAACCTGCTGCCTGCAGAAGTTTTTCCTTCTCCTCCCAATCTCAAAAATTTAAGTCCCCTCACCACACTGAAGACACCCACGGTACGTTGAGTACTTAGGCATCAACCTTCGTGGACTGTCCCAAGATAAAAAAAAAAAAACATCAGTGATAAAGTCGTGCTTATTCATACAATTGCAGACAAAGAAACCACTAGACCTAAGGAGACCACGCTACACCTCGGGTCTGTTACTAGAATGTCATTGTGCCCTTGCGGATGCTTCCAGCAGAAATGTAGTCACCCTCTGCTGGACCAAAGGACACGCACACTTCAAAGATAACCGCATTGGTGACTCTTTGGCCAGAAAGGCTGCCGAGACCAAACCTTTGGATCGGCTTTTCGTAGGTCCAAACAAGATCTGCGATGAAGAACCTGATAAAGGCACTCTTATAAGCAGTTTACAAGAACGATAGGATGAAACGAAAACTGTAAATTTTCCAAGAGTTACTAGACTACCCTGACAGAATATAGTTAAACGTACTTGGCAATGCCTGGGGCGAACCTTCGCCCTACGAGCGTTCTTACTGGACATTGTAAATAACGAAAGCACCTCTTTAAACAGGTATATTCTTTTGCATTGTTGTAGAGATTGTATAAACGGAAATCTAGACGGTGGGGCACATCCTTTAACGACTGCCCTGCACACTCGTCTAAGAAGATCCATGCTGGGCGAGTTTTGGCTTTCCTTGGCTGACATTAAGAAAGATTCCCTCGACGACGTTGTCACCTACTTTAAATTGGTAGGATGGGCAGCGTACTGAGTAAGAGGAGTCCCCTTCAGGAAGGAAGCACCACCGGCTTACTAAGGCCTGGTGCCAGTGATATCTATTATCCTTCAGTGTCTTTGCTATTTTTAGATTCAAATATCAAAATAATAAAAAAAAAAAGCACATTTAAAAACTAATTTTAGGTAAATGGCACTTTTTATTTTTTACTTAGTAAAGATGTATTAGGCCAGGGGTCTCCAAACTACGGCCCGAGGGCCACATCCGGCCCGCGGACAGATTTTGTCCGGCCCGCGGAGAGCTAGCATACTTGAAAACTCCTTTTAGAGAACAAATAATTTTTATAGCAAATTAAATTTAGTTTACTGAAGTATTCTAATTTTATGTTGAATAATAATTATTAATATGACATCTACATTGATATGGTCATGGGCTAACTCCGCTAACTCATAACATTCTTGTAGGCTTATTGTTATTGTTTTTGTGATAAGTTGGATAAAGAAACACAGAATTGTAATGAGTAAAGACATGTATAATATGCAGAAAATTTAACTTCAGTATATAATAACTAACAAATTATTGAAATGAATCAACTAACATTTTATACATTTTAAATAATCCCACATAACTTATAACAAACATAATGACATATGAAATACTAATGAGATTTATGTAATTGAGATTTTCCACTGACAATAGTTTGTGATTTGTGGACTAATTTTACTTGTACCAATTATTAAAAGAGATTTAAGATGTCATCAGTTAATTTCGATCTGTAAACATTTTGTATGCTTACTTCATTTTGGAGAAGGTTTTCTCACACAAATAAGTATTACCAAAAACAGAAAACAGACCACGAGCAAATTTATGCAAATTATCAAATTGTGTCAGGGGAAAACTCTTAAAAAATTTCCCAAAAAAAGATGATTTTTGATATTTGTTCTTAATTATATCAATGCCTTGTAGATCAATCATTTCCATTTAAATTTCCCGGGGGCTGGGGTTTCAATGTCAGATCAAAAGGACTAAAAAATTTTTAAAATTTGATTCGCAATGGCATCAAATTCCGAGAAACGAGTATCAAAATTTATCTTCAAAGCACTCAAAGTTTGATTCAAAATCGATAGGAAACTAAATCTCAGTAGTGTGGCTGAATATTTCACATTTTTTAAAAAAAGTGAAAAAAATTTCTTCTAGTTGTGATTGAAAAAAACTCAATTTTTCCGGAATAATTTGTTTATTTGTATAAAGGGGGAAAATTTTTCTCCTTGCAATCCCAAATTCAGTTCGTTCCCTTTTTTTGTAAAAATCAACATAGAATGCTAACTTCCACAGCCAGGGGTTTTTTTTGTAATTCAGAAAAGAGGGCGATGCTTTTCATTAAAAAAAATTTTGATCACTTCAAAATTAAAAAAAAAAGGGGGGGGGTTTTCCCCCAACTAAGCCAGCGTACGGCAGTATGAAAAGGGGAAGTCAGTTTCTCCAATTCTTCAATAAATTGTCGGAATTTTTTGGGAATTTTAGCCCAAAAGATCTGAAAAAATTTTAAAAGTTGATATGACGGTTTCAGAACGTCAAAACATATCCAAACTTTTTCCGCACAAAGACTGTTGATAAATTTATACAATGTAAGACTAATGGTTTTGAACCACCGTCATTTTCTACAGCCTTTGACACAAGAGCGACCACTCCTTTATTTTTTCCCCTTTTTATGTTTTTGCCTCCATCAGTTGTAATACTTTTTCTTTTTTTTCCCCAAAAAAGGTTTTTTTGATTAATGGCCATTTCAACCCCTTTTAAAAAATATCTGTACCAGTAGTTGTGCCATGAATTATACATATCAAAAGTTCTTCGTGCACTTCAAAACTTTTATCTACTCCTCGAATATAAATAAAACCTGAGAAAATCAAAAATCCGTTGACCCCCCCCAAGGCCAAAGAAAACCACTCAAAATGTCCATTTTTGTCGAACAGTTGAGAGGATATATTTTCAGCGATTTTTTCCCCCCCCTTTTGAGCCAAAGTGTTTGCTGACATACTGACAGTTTTTAATAAATTTCCCTTTTTCAGGGCACATTTCTTCGGCTACGCAATTATGCATTTTTGATCATTTCTCCATCGGTGGGGGGTTTTTTTCCACGTTTTGAATTTCAAGACCCAAAAAGAAAGCTGGCACATTGCAGCCTCTTGTTCAGTTTTGAGTTTTGTAAATGAAGATTGCTGCGTTTTCAATCCGCGCTGCATAGCTTCAATTTTTTTCCGCCAAAAAACCCGTATATTTTGAGTAATTTTTTTTAAAAGTTTTGTTTTATAATGACGTTTAATGTTATACTTTTAGAACGGCTATGCTTTCATTGAAAAAAAAAGGCCCCCGTTACTGGGCTCAAATTTTTAAATACTGAATTTACTGATCTTTTAATTTTCTCATTCACATCAATTTTTCGCTTCTTTTCCATACTACTAATTCACACACAAAAAAAAAAAATTCAAACAAAAAAACTGTTATAAAGATTTTTAAACTTAAACACCCCAAACACGTTTTAAGGAGGTATAATATTTTATTTAACAACAGTTATAGGAACCGGGTTTTGGGTTTTTCCACTAGCCTTCTTATATATTCCCAAATTTTTGCCATCTAGAAAAGTGGAAGAAACCAAAATTTTTTAAACCCCAAAAAAAATTATTCTGTACGTGCTATTAGCGCCATCTGTTAGCGATAGAAGGTTTCCTATTTCCCCTTTTGTCCACCAGATGCGTGTCACGTTACTCCTCATGGCTCGTACTCTACCACTAATCTAGAAATTACAAAATAAGACAGGAAAATTTTAAAATGCAGTGTTGCCGTTTTGCGGACTTTGGGCCCCCTTTTCACCTTTTTTTAAAAAATTTTGTACTTTTTCGGACTTTTTTTTTTTTTAGTGGACATTTCATTTTTACCACCGGCAACAATGATAATATGGTTTTTTTCCCTCGGAACTTACTAGTAATCAAATATGGCTTTAAGGCTGGAAAGTTTGGAGACCCCTGTATTAGGCAATAACAAGGTAATTTTTTAACACGATAAGGTAATAACCACAGTTCTTCTATAAATAAATTTAAATTAATGTAACTAAATGTTTAAAAAAAGTATTTGAATTTAAAGTACATGACCTAATTACTTTAAATTTTATTTATTTAAAAATGGGAAAACCAATTATACAATTAAAAAAATAAACTTAAAAATTTAAAAAAAAAAAATGATAGTTTTTAATACATATTTTTTTTTATTTCATGGTATTAAAAACGACTTAAACTATCCAAATATTAAATTTAGGACAAAACATTAAAAAAGGATAATTCAATGTATACTATATACTTTCCTCCCCAAAAAAGTATTTAAAAAACAAAAAATTTTTTTACATAAGGGCCCCATATATAACTCCAACATCAAGAAAGCAGGTGTTCAACAGTAAAAAACCCCCAAAAAGAGTATTTTGATGGGCATTTAAAAACTGAGGTAGAAATTTAAAAAAATTTTTTTTTTTCAACACGCAAAGTCAGGGGTTTTTGTGTATTTAAAAAAGTTTAAATGTGAATCTTAAATATTTTAAAAATTTTGAAATTTTGGGGATTAAAAAAGCTATTTATTATATTTAGAATTTTACGTTGATTGTAGGAAATTTTTTGTATAAAAACCAAAAAACATAATTTTATAAAAGGGATTTTTAAATTTTAAAAAAATTTAAAAAAAATTTTCTTTTTTTTTTAAATTAAAAAAAAAAAAAAAAAATATATGGCACCATAAGATCAAATTTAAAATATCAACTGTTTTTCCCCCCCAAAAGGGGGAATTTTTTTATCCCCAGCCGTTTCGACTGCGGGTTTTTTTAAAACCCGGGGAAAAAATTTTGACTTTTTGATTTCTAAAAAATTTTTTTTATTGCTCCCCCATGGCTTTGAACCCCAAAAAATAGCAATTGGGTAAGTTTGTATCATGTACTTCAATATCTTTTTATATTTTCAAAAATAGCTTTGTAGGCTTATTGAAAATTTATTGAATGTTGTATTTCATTTTTATGAAAAATGCTTTTTCTTCGTACCTATTTGTAACATATTTTATTTTTGATTTGATACAGTTCCTTAATTTAAACAGGGAGCGAGTCATAATTTTTTTTTTAAAATTTTT
>JAHBCN010007334.1:5000-43733 GCA_019359885.1 Listronotus oregonensis | reverse complement strand
AATGGTTTAAACTTTTAGATGATGCTTTAAACTTAATCGTTTAAAGTATAGAAAAATACGAAAATAGGATGAATTTTTTTAGTTTATTTTTTGGGGTAAATTGTAAATATAGGTTTTTAAGACCTCACACTTCTACAATTATTATTTTTTCATAATTAATGTCCATTCTAAATTACCATTTAACCCCAAAAAAAAAATAGTTCACAAATTTTTTTCAAATTTGGGCACCAAGAAGGATGATTTCCGTTTTTCCCTTTTAAGAAATTTTTGTTTAAAAATTTCTCACCAACTACCAATAATAATGTTTCCTTTTCAAATTTTTTTCCTTAATAGATCCAGGATTCAAATACCCATTTTTTTTCAGTCAAAACCAGTTATTAAGAGCCCTGTTTCCGAAAATTTTATCTTTTTTGTCGGAAAAAAGGGGAGGGTTTTTTAAATTTCTTAATTTCCTAATTTCCCAAAAACCATTCCCGCCCCTGCGAGCATGATAATCTATAATAAAAAAATTCTCCCCCATTGTTGCCAAAAAAAAGTTTTAGGCAGTATGTTTTAAAAAGGAAAGGCGTCATCCCAAAACTAAATATTTTTTGGAAAAAACCTTTTTCCCAAATTTTGGGAAAAACATATTACATTCCCCGAAAAACTCACCATTGAAAATTTTTTCCCCATTCCCGCATCAATATATTTAAAAGGAATTGTGATCTCAATGGCTAGAAACAAATACTGGTTTCTTTATAGTTCAATACAAACTTTCAGAGTGGGGTCTCCTTTATAACTATGTATATGTTATCAATTGCTTACAAACCCTAAAATTCCATTGCTTGCAAACCCCCTTCGTTTTTTTCCATAATCCATGGTGGGGGCATCAAAAACTATTTACAAATAGATGCATAATTTTTTTTTTTTTAAAAAAAAAAAAAAAAAAAAAATTTATATATATATATATATATATATATATATATATATATATATATATATATATATATATATATATATATATATATATATATATATATAATATTATAAAAGGGGAAAATCTGTGAAGGGGGGCCCCCTTTAGCTTTAAATATTAAAAATTGGAAAAAAAGTTTTTGGTTTTTTTTTTATCTGGCATATCATATCCCCCCTTCATGAATCCTTTTAAAATTGAATAAAAAAACCTTTTTTTTTAAACGTCTAAAACACTGGCACCTGTTTTTTTTCGACTTGCTTAAAATAAAAACCCTAATTTTCCCTTTTGAACAAAAACCCCTAACATTCTTTTTCTACAAACTACTTTTTGTCTGAAAACCGGCTTAACATCAAAAAACGTTTTTAGTACGGTTCTGGATTTTTTTCTATTTTTTCAAAATTTTAAATAATATAAATTTTTGTTTGTTGTAAAAAAAAATGAATATATAAAAAATTAAAAAACTTAAAATTTAAAATTCATCAAAAATTATATTTTTAAAAAATTTTAAAAATCAAGTAAAAATATTTATAAATCGGAAAAAATTTTTTTTCCATGGTGTTTTAAGAGGCAATGTCATATTAGTTATAAATAACTATTAATAGGTACCTATAAGTCATAGGTAATAACGATAACCCAAGATAATTTAAGACGTTTATATTTTTGTAATTGCAGTGTACTAAGAATGAAAATGTTTCTTTAAATGTGTTAGACAATGTTATGGTTTCAATAACATTAAAATCTTGTACTTTCATTGTCTTTATTTGTTAATTGATACACAACGTTTCGGTTAGTGATGTATCTCCAACCGTTTTCAAGTGATAACTAAAAACTATTCTTAATAGCTACGACCTTATATACTATCCGTTGTTCACCGAAGCTTGACCGGCTAGTCACGGTTCAGCAACGGCAGCCAGATATTTGGAATGTCTACACTAGGTTTGCTAAATACATTTTGGGTGTTTGCAATTTACACAGCTTTTTTAAATTTCTTTTTTTCCAGTGGGTTTCTTTATGAATAATTTTTGCTTCCGACTATTGTATACGGTGTTGTTTTGACCATGCGTGTTCGGCAATCCCTGATTTCGACGTTTTACCTCGTTTCGTATGTTTTTTGTGTTCTTTAGCTTCTATTTCTAGTGGTCTTTTTCTTTCGCCACATTTACAGGGAATTTAGTAGATACAGTCATTTTTGAAACATTGTTGTCCGGTCTCATTTTAGTAAGAATACTTCTCAGAGTGGTTTGGGATTTAAATGCTGTTTTAATATTATACCTATTCGCTATTCTGCGGATCTTTTCTAAAGTTCCTTTAATATACGGAATAGTCATAAATATTTGGTCCTCCGGAGTCTTGTTCAAATTAGAGTTCTTTTTCTCATCTTGATATTTATCGATTGTTTCCTTAACCAATCTCTCACTGTAACCGTTTTACTTGAAATCCCTAGCTATATTACTTAGTGTTACATAAAGTCACTGGACGATATAATATTAAGATAAGACAAAGAACTCTAATTTGAACAAGACTTCACAGGACCAAATATTTATTACTTTTCCGTATATTAAAGGAACTTTAGAAATGATCCGCATAATAGCGAATAGGTATAATATTAAAACAGCATGTAAATCCCAAACCACTCTGAGAAGTATTCTTACTAAAACGAGAATGTTTCAAAAAATGACTGTATCTACCAAATTCCCTGTGAATGTGGTGAAGTATACATCGGAAAAACAAAAAGACCACTAGAAATTAGAGTTAAAGAACACAAAAAACATACGGAACGAGGGGAAACGTCGAAATCAGGGATTGCCGAATACGCATGGTCAAAACAGCACCGTATACAAGGGTCGGAAGCAAAAATTATTCATAAAGAAACCCACTGAAAAAAAAGGAAAATTAAAGAAGCTGTAATAATTGCAAATAACCAAAATGTATTTAGCAAACCTAGTGTAGACATTCCCTATATCTCGCTGCTGTTGCTGAACCATGACAAGTCGGTCAAGCTTTGGTGAACAACGGATAGTATATAAGGTCGTAGCTTTTAAGACTAGTTTTTAGTTATCAGTTGAAAAGGGTTTGAGATACATCACTAATCGAAACGTTGTGTATCAATTAGCAAATAAAGATAATGGAAGTCCAAGATTTTTAGTTTTATTGAAGAATAAATCTATTTGGATATATTGTCTTTTTTAGGACTGTTGCTTCTGCTTTAAATAGCCTTTCAGCTGTTACAATGCAAGACTTTATAGGTAGCCTATTTGGTAAACATTTTTATGACCATCGTGGAGCATTTTGGGCCAAATGTATTTCCATTGTATACGGAGCTTTAAGCTTTGGCTTGGTAAGTTGCTTAAAGGTGGTTAATGATATCTGTATGATTGTAAATGAGCAATATCACGTCAAGTGGACACCCTATTTTCCACTTGATCATAAAAATTAAGTTTATGTATTTTTTCATAAGTAACTACCATGAAAAATTAATTAGCCCATCGATTTCTGAAAATTTTAATTTTAACAATAATTTTATTTACAATAAAAATTTTAGGTACTTTTAATTAAAAATAGATTTTAAATCAACCGTTAGAGATAAATTAACGAAACTTTTAGGATTTATCATTAAATATTTATATTTTAGTAAAATTTCACTGCTCATGATTAGTTTAGACAATATGAATTTATTTATCACCGCGCCAAGCGCTGTCAGAACACCGGGCGGCCGAGCGTCAGCGTACATAACAAAAGAGTTTTAGTAGTCATTAGTCATTACAATTTATCCCTTAAATGAGTTTATACGTGCTTCATTTAAATAATTATTAAAAATAAGAACTGAGGTTGTGTAAATTTGTGTTTTGTTTTTTAAGCTATTCATATTATAATTATTGTTATTTACATTAATAATAATTTTTGCGATTTAAAATGGGCCGAGTAAATAAATTCCCAAAATGATCATAATTCATATAAACAAAAATATAAACAACGATTCGAACGAGCGGTTACAATAAAAATTACTTGTCAATTCCATTATTAGAAACCGTTGGATGATGTATACTGCAGTGTAAGCTTGTGTCGGAAGATGAGAAAGTTTTTACTAACAAAGTTAAAAAAAAATAAAGATCACGAGAGTCCACAAATTTTAATGATTAAAAACTAGTTCGGTTTTCCTGTTTTTCTCATTTTAAGAGTATTAATTTATTGTATTTGTCATAATATTGATAATATTAATAAAATTTGTTTAATACTTTTGTTTTTAATTGTTATTTAAAATTATACTTAACTGAAGCTACAATATACTCTGACGCTTGGCCGCCGACGGTGTTCTGACAGCGCTTGGCGTCTGGCGCGCTGTGATGAATAAATTCATATTGTTTAAACTAATCACGAGCAGTGAAATTTTATTTCTTACTTAACTTAACTTAAATAAGTAACGCATGTAACTAATAAAAAAAACGTCATATAATTGCCGAGAAATTAATAAAATCATTATTTGTTAACTTAAAAATTAATTAACAATATGATAATAAACACATAATTTTTAGTAATTAATATTTTACTAAAATATAAATATTTGACGATAAATCCTAAAAATGTTGTTAATTTATTTTTAACGGTTGATTCAAAATCTATTTTGTAATTAAAAGTACCTAAAATTTTAATTTTAAAAAATTATTGTTTAAATTAAAATTGTCAAAAATCGTGTAAGGGATTAATTTTTCGTGGTAACTACTTATAAAAAACATACATGGACTTAATTTTCATGATCATGTGGAAAATAGGGGTCTACTTGATCTTGCTCAAATACATGTAATCAAATAAAAAACACAATGTAATAAAGCAATAAGGACACTTAAAAACATATTTGTTTTTACTAACTCAATATTAAAAAAAAATAATAAATTATTAAATTTAAACTTACCCAAATAATTCTACTAAGCGTAAACTTTTATTCTTTAATTGTTAAAAGATTAACATTAAGCAATTAGTTTTTACCACTTTGAATAATAAAAAATGCAAGTTAAAGGCAGTGGGTTTTTTTAGTCGGTTCCTTAAGTGTTTCTTGAATTTTTAAACAGCATATACTTTATTTAAATAAATTTGCCTTAATCATTAAAAGGTACTTTACTCTTAGCGGTTTTCATTTTTCTTACTTATTCTGTCGAGCACAAATTTGTTACTCGAGGGTTTTCGAGGTCGCCGAATACGAATATGACATTGGCAAGGGCCTACGAAGGACCTGATGCGCCATAAGGATGGTGTAAACATTATCTTCTTGTGTTTCATTACAATTTCTTCTAATATCAGCCAAATTTTATTACTCGAAAATTTTCAAGGTCACTGAACTTGAATATGACATTAACAAGAGCCTGCGAAGTAGCTGGTGCGCGCTAAGGACAGTGTAAAGGTTCTCTTCTGGGGTTTTACGACAAATCCTTCTAATATGAGCCCAGTTTCTTTACTCGAAGGGTTTTTCTGGTGGCTGAACAAGAATATCATACTAAAAAGAGCCTGCACATTACCTGGTGCGCGCTAAGAATGATGTAAACGTCATCTTCTGGAGCTTTACAAGACAATTCCTCCTAATATTAGCCTAATTTTGGGAGGTTTTTGTGGTCGCTGAATAGAAAAATGATATTGACAAGGACCTGCGGAGTATTTGGTGCGCACTAAGAATGGTATAAACGTCGTCTTCTGGAGTTTTACGACAGTTCCTCCTAATATCAACCGAATTTTATTAGTCGGGGGATTTTTGTGGTCACTGAACACAAATATGACATTGTCAATGTCATATTCGTGTTTAGTGGCTTCAAAAACCCCCCGAGTAAAGAAATTTGGCTGATATTAGGAGGATTTATAATAAAACTCTAGAAAACGACATTTACACAATTCTTTGCGCGCACCAAGTCTCTGCAGGTCCTTGTTAATTTCATATTTGTTACAGCGATTTTGGAAACCCCAGAGTAACAAAATTGTGCTGATGTTGGGATAAATTATTGTAAAACTCTAGAAGACGACGTTTACACCATCCTTAGCGCGCATCAAGTACTCCCAAGGTCCTTGCCAATGTCATATCGGTGTTCAACGACCTCGAAAACCCCCGAGTAACAAATTCGTATCGAAAATGCATTTTTTTATTGCACAAATACAGTTTTTCATTTCCCATTACTTACATATTTGTTCACAAAGTTTCTAGACGTTCATACGAATCAAATGCGTAAGCTGCGTTCAAGTCCATCTTAGTGCACAAAAGAACCCTCGTAAGGCCTATTTTTGTCCTACGTTTCCTCGACTACTAATGGATAAATTCGTCAAAAAAATATTATACTAAAGAAAAAAATATTGGTAGTATTACTACAGTTTGATATAATTTTAAAGAAATATCGTATATCACTTTACTTTTTTAATTTAACTATATTACTGATCTTAAAGGATTAAAAGTCGTCATGCATAATCGGGAAAGTATATTTGTTGCTAATACAATTACGGCGGTTTGCACCACTGTGGTTTAAGCAGTTTTAAGTCCTTCTTAACCTAAGTTGCATTGAGACGGTGTCAAATATTATGACAATAGTCACATTCAAAACGTCCCTTAGTTAAGAAAACAGAAAACCACAACGGTGCAATTGGCCATTAGTGACTAACAATTTTTAATAAATATGTTTTATATTTTAAACAAAGTAACATAATATCCTATATTTTTAGGTATTTATAATAGCTCAGTTGGGAAGTGTTATGCAGATGGCTATAAGTTTTAATGGTATGGTTGGTGGAGTTACTTTGGGCCTCTTTTCTTTGGGAATGTTTTTCCCTTGGGCTAATTCTAAAGTAAGTAAAACACATTACAACTAACATTACTTTAAATATTAAGCCATTATGGTAATAAACTTTTTTCTATTCCTGATATATAGACTACTAGTTTATTGCCCGCGTGAACCATACGATTTTTGCTGTTTTTATTTTTATTCCGGTATCCTGGGATATTGCAAATTTTGCAATCATAGACCTTTTATAAAATAAAATGATTACATTTTCATAGTCCTAAGTCCAGAAATAACAAATTTTTTTAACCCGTTAAGGGATGGAATTTTAACAATAATACCGCTTTGTATTTGTTTAGGTAATCATAAACCTAATTACCAACTTCTATATTTACAACTTTAAAAATGACAAACATTTTTTTTACATTTTTCATCCCAATTGCAAAAACGTTGAAACAGATTATTTTTAATCGTAATAAATAGCCGGCATACCAATATATACCGAGTGGTGCATCGTCGGCCGAAATATAGAAAATCCCATGTAATTTTTATTGGGGTCAATTATTGGGTTTCCTTTTTATATTGTTGACAAATTCTATTAAGGTTTATTGAAGAGCTTGCAAATCTACATCCATGGTAAAAACTTTAAATTTTTCGGTTACACCGTTTGCGAGTTATTTGAAATAAATTACCTTAGTTTTTCCCTTTTTCGACGGCCATTACGGATTATGTCGAGGGCGCTGGAGACATCCATTTTACACTTTTCTTGCATCCTGTAGTAAAATAATTCTGTTAGCCAATTCTAGACTTTTTCAGATTTTTTCATTCTTTTTCGCATTACTTTAGTAAAAAGCGCGAAGAAAGTTCGCATGGGCTAGTATATTTCTGACTTTCAAAGCGAGCAGAAGTTGACAGACTGTTAAAAGTTTAACAGTTATTATAATTACGTTACGTTGAATTGTTGTTACCATAGAAACTTTTGTGAACCTAATTTTTATTAAAAAGGTGTAACACCAGGATCTGTGTTTTTTATACGGGGTGTTACGGAACATTTGGTGTCAGAAGCGGAGCGAGATTTCCAAGGAAGCCGAAGTTGAAAAGAAGAATTTTTGAATGCCAGTTGGACAAGACAACAAATAGCAGTAATGAAAGACTTAAGTAAACTAGTAAAGCAAATGACGGAAGATCAGTCAAGATTTCATGATAGAACAACTAAAAGAAAAATAGGAGAAATCAAGAAGACATAAAAACCAGCCAAGAAGCCATGAAAGGAGATCTAAAAAGAGAAATAAAGACCAATTAAGAGAAAAGGATGAGAGGTCAAGCAGAAAAAAGACAACAAATCGATTAAATTCAAAAAGACATTAAAAAAGCCAGGATAAAATGAAAAAGAGCTTAAAGAAAAGATGATGAAAATTAAAGAACACCTAAAAGGAGAATTAAAATTCTCCTTTTAGGTGTCAAGTCAAGATGAGATAAAAAAAACAAATGCTGCTTGAATTAAAACTTACCAAGGATGATGTTAAAGAAGAAATAGAAGACATTCAACGGACTGTACAGTTACTTCAAGGCCAAATGCAGCAAAAAGTACAACATTTACAGCGACAAATTCAAAAAATAGATAGTACAGGCGTCGTTTCAAAAAGTGGTATCGCATCAACTGTTATGAAACCACCAACGTTTGATAGTAAGGTACCGTGATTTAGGTATCTTCGACAGTTTGAAGCTGATGCCAATGGTAATAAATGGAGTTTATCAGAAAAGGCACAAGCTCTGGTACTAGCTTTTCGAGGCGAAGCTATGGAGGTTTTAAAAACCATTCCCAAGGAAAAGCAATGCGACTATAAAACCATTGTGATGTTCCTGAAAACAAGATATGGCGAAACGCACTTGTAGAAAGTTTATAAGGCGCAACTGCAAGGACGAAGACAGAAATACAATGAAAGCATTAAGAAGTATGAAGTTGATATTGTACAACTACCCCGACATATCTAGCCTATCCAGAAAAAAATTAAAGAAGAATTAGCAGTAGGTAGTTTTATTGAAGTTTTACGTGATCTTGATATGAACCAGGTGTTATGAATGGCCAGACTTAAGTAAATATCTGAAACTCTTGTCTATGCACTTTCATATAAAACAGCTAAACAAACATCCAGGAGACAAGCGAGACTTCGAAGAATGAACTTTGTATCAGAAAAAGACACTTCTGATAACGATTTAACAAGAGTGATAAAAAAGTTAAGAAATCGTACGTAAATAGCAAACAGACGGAGACAACAGTATGACTTTCCGACGAAGAAACGGCATCCTTAGCTGTGTGGCAAAGAGGAGCATGTCCAAGGAAATTGTACTAGATCAAATGACCCTTCAAGTAATCCGGAAAACTCCTAGTAGCCAGCTTCAAAGGACGAAATAGGGCTAGGAGCTACCAAGCCTTATCAACAACTATAATGAAATTATCCTGGCTGCAAAATTATTAGTTCCAGCTTGGTAGTACCTGAAAATGTATGCTGTCGGAAATGTAAGATAGTATTGTTTATTTATTTTTTTTAATGTAAGATAGTAAAAGATACTGGTTCCACTCATACCCTCGTGAGGCAAAACATCGTAGCCCATTGCAAAATATTCTGCCCTGAAAAAAATTATATTTTGGAAACTGCCAACGGAGAAGTCATAGCAATTAAAGGCATACATGAAGCAAGAATAAGCCTGGGGACAAGCACTTTTATACACGTTGTGTTTGTTGCTGACATAATGGACAAAGTTATCCTTGGCCTTGATACTATGGAACATCAGAAGTTTGTACTTGACTTTCCACAACGAATACTGCGAACTAATAAAGAAGAGATTGTAACGAGACTCCCACGGAACAATTAAGCAATAATTCGAGAAGTTGTACTTACTGAAGATGTTATACTACCCCCAAATTCAGATGTCATTTTTCAAGCAAGATGTGAAGACTCAGAATAAGGTGAAATTCATTTAGTTAAACCAATTGGAAATAGTCCACTATACGCAAAACAAAAGAAATACGGTATTTGTCAGAATTATGAACCTGAAGGATTACTCTTAACAGGTCAAAGGGGGTGACAAAGTTGGCACCTGTCAACCTGCTAATATGATAGTTACCCATACCTTTGCTACACCTGTAGAAATTCCCTTAAGTAAACTACCTGATGTTCTGCAAAAAGTTGCAATTTTTTCAAAAGTCCTGCTAAATCCAGTGCAGGTTACTAAGCTAGAAGATCTTTAAAAAAATCAAAAGGTTATCTTCATCTCTGAAAAGAATTTGAGAAAAAGCAACATGGTTCAATATGGAATAAATAGCTGTAAAGCAGCGCCGATAAGGCAACCATCACGACGAATTCCTTGGACTAAAAGGGACAAAGATGAGAAGTTAATTGGAGACATGCAAAACTAAGGCATTATAGAACCATCCCAGAGTCCATGGTTATCTTTAGTAGTCCCGGTTAAAAAGAAAGAGGGTTTTATCAGATTTTGTGTTGACTTCAAAAGGACCTATTGACGTCACGAAGAAAAGGACAGTTTTCCATTACCAAGAATTGACGATACTCTAGATACGCTGACGGGATTAAAATGGTTTTCGACTTTAAAACTGAAAAGCGGTTACTGGAAAGTAAAACTTCATCCCGAAGTTAAGGAAAAAACAACCTTCTCGACTGGAACCGGACTGTGGCAGTTTAATTTTATGCGATTTAGTCTGTGCAATGCCCCTGCTACTTTTGATCGATTGATAAAGTTAAAATTTCGGGGGCTAACTTGGAAAACATGCTTGGTATATCTACATGACATTATTATTCTTAGAAAAACATTTGAAAACCACCTGAGAAATGTTAAAGAGCTTTTTTAGAAGCTAAGATCTCCCAGCTGAAGCTAAATCCAAAAAAATGTTACCTTTTTCAGAAAGAAGTTAAATTTCTGGGGCACATAATTACTGAAGAAGAAGTAAAAACAGATCCAGAGAAGACAGAAGCTATCCAAAACTGGCCTACATCAAATAACAAGCATGAAATTTGAATTTTCCTGGGATTGTGCACTTACTATAGAAGATGTATACATGTATTTGCTGACATTGCGAGACCATTACATCGACTTACCGAGAACAACAAAAGCTATCAATGGACCGAAGATTGTGAAGCAGCCTTTATACAACTAAAGAAAGCCATTTGCAATCATCCACCGTTGTCATATCCACAACCAAATTAAAGATTTATTGTTTACACTGATGCAAGCAATTCTCCTATTGGTGGAATTTTGTCACAGGTTCAAGATGGCTAAAAAAAAGTGATGGCGTATTTCAGCAAAGTCCTCCCTAAACCTGAGCGAATTTATTGTGTGACCAGAAAAGAACTTTAAGCTATTGTCAAATCACTGTAGCACTTCCATAGGTACCTTTATGGCCAGAAATTTAATCTGAGGACGGACCATGCATCACTCAAGTGGTTGCTTCAGTTTAAAAATCCTGAAGGTCAGATAGCGCGATGGTTGTAACGTGTTTAAAAATACAATTTTAAAATAGAACATCAAGGAGGATTGAAACATAACAAATGCTGACGCTCTATCAAGAAGACCTTGCCCCGAAAATTGTAAACATTGCAGTAGACGTAAAGAACTAGAAGAACCCGATGAATTTCACTGCTGAAGAACACGCATCCAATGCTCTTAAGAATGGGACCCTAAAATCTTTACAAAAGAACAACGAGAGGATCCTAATCTTGGAGACATTGTGAAGTATAAGACAAAAAATTCAGCACGGCCCCCATATTAGAAAGAAGCTTCAAAGTCTCCAGAATCGCTATATCTTGGTAGCGATGGATTACTTCAGCAAATGGCCGGAAGTCTACGCAATACCAACTCGTGCCGACGTGCTATGTCGACAATGGATTTGTCGATATAGAGTACCAAGAGAAATACATACTGATCAAGGTAGAAACTTTGAATCCAATCCCCAGTCAGATGGAATAGTCGAAAGATTTAACAGAACTCTTGATATCTACCCGAAAATTAAAGTAAATGACCAACAAAGTAACTGGGACAACTGTATACAGCCGTTTTTACTAGCCTATCGCTTCGCAGTTTACGAAACAACTGGAACGTCACCTGCATAAGTCATTATTGGAGCGAAGTTATGCCTTCCAGTTGACTTACTTACTGGACGACCTTCCACCAATGAAAAACAAGCAGAAGATTATGTAAGTCAACTCAGTAAATAGCTGCAAGATATACACGAAGAGGTTCGTAGTAAGCTTCAAAAAGAAAGTGACTGTATTAAGTCCCGCTATGGCTTGAAAGATAATCATCAGGGATTCATTGTCGGTGAATAAGTTTGGGTATGCAATCCAAACAAAAATCCAAGGGGCGTTCACCGAAACTGCAGAAGTCATGGAAAGGACCATATAAAGTAGTGACCCGGCTTAATGATCTGGTTTACCGAATTCGGAAAAGCCCACAGGCAAAGATACTTGATCGAGACGATCAAAACTTAAGAGGGGCCATTGTTACGGACTTTAAAAATATCCGTTTAGTTAATAAAAATGTAGAAAGTCAGAATACTTTTTTTAGCCTAATAATTTATTTGAAATTAATTTTTATTTTTTTCTGCTTTCTGGCGGCCATTGCGGATTATCCTGAGGGCGCGGGCCATTTTACACTTTTGTTGCATCCTGTAGTAAAAGTATTCTTTCAGCCAATTCTGGACTTTTCCATTCTGCTCTACATATCTAGAAAAAGCGCTAAGGAAGTCCGCACGGGTCAGTATATTTCTGACTTTCAAAGCGAGCTTAAGTTTACAGACTGTTAAAGGTTAAACAGTAATCATAATTACGTTACGTTAAATTTTTGTTACCATACCGGATTTTCAATAAAAAGGTGTAAAACCAGGATCCGTGTTTTTATACGGGGTATTACGAAACAATATTTATGAACAACAATAAAAATACCAGTTAGTTGGGAACTAACGTTGACATGTTAATATTCAGTGCTTTATCATTAACAAAAAATCGTACAGCAAAAGGATTAAAGTTGTATTTATGCAGCCGAATGAAGGTAAGTTAAACTAAACCTAAAAAACTAAAGTAAACTAAAAAACAAAACTAAGACCCAATGGAATCATCCAGCTTTGCTAAAAAATGTAATTTGGACAGATGAAAGCACTTTTACGAATTATGGAATTTTTAATCGAAATAATGGACATATCTGAATCAACCCAATTTCTACAAATTCGAAGGCGAGTTTGATTTAGCCCAGCTGTCTGAGCAGCTATTTATAGAAACAAAGTTTTAAGTCCTTATTTTTTAAGTGGTACCCCAAACGGAGAATTAAAAAGCAGGGAAATAGATCGCGCAGTGCTTGACATCCAGAGAGGGGTAGAGTTTGGCGTAGAGAATCGAGGACAAAATTTTAAACACCTGTTGTAATGTATCATTTTCTTTAGTCAGTATTATTGTAAATTTTTTAAAAGCATTTATAGTTTTCTAGTCCATATCCTTGTCTTAGTTCTTAAAACGAGATTGATAAATAAAGTTTTACCAATCTCGTTTTTCTTCGTTATTTTTAGCAACACAGTAATTTGCAATAAAAAAGGCATTTAATTGTGACAGATTAAAAAAAATCAAAGCCTTTAATAGTATTAAATATTTTTCTTTTATATTTTAAAATTCTGAGGCTACAAGGGCAACTTGTTACACATCATTTACAAGGCAATAAACATGGCTATTTAAAAATGCAAAAATTCAAGTCGGTATCATAGGAAAAAATAAAGCTAATGTTTGTTTAAAAAAACAAAAATCATAAATTTCAGTATATATAATATATATATATATATATATATATATATATATATATATATATATATATATATATATATATATATATATATATATATATATATATAAATATATATATATATATATATATATATATATATATATATATATATATATATATATATATTGTATAGAAATGAAAATATCGGAATTTTCAAAATTATTTGTTCTGGTTGTTACAAAAACAAATAGAAATTAGTTTGATTAAGTTATTGAGGTAAATAAAATGGTACATTTGTACTTTAATGTCAGACTAATTTAGTACCAAATACTTTTTACTTTTTAAGTTTTATCGATATTTTGTGAGCTCCCCACATTGCCTTATTTCATTTTAGTTTATTTAAATTTCCCGCCATATCGCTAATCACGTTACATGGGTCTTTTCAGGGTATGCTCAGCGCAAGCGCGTCCGCCATGTAAAAAGGCGACAATATGAAAGTTTCGGGCACTTTTTATAAATATGGCTAGGTAACAAACATTACCACCTCTGATAACAGTGATATTAAATAAAAAACTAATTGATGGTGCTTCATTAGTACATCCTACCGTAAAAGCCCACAATTGTGATCAGTTACGACACGGGTTAAACTGCCATGGTCGTCCTCAAATAAAGCCTAACTAGTTGAAAGGTTATGATAATAATACGAGTAATTTAGATGTCAAGTAAAACTGTATTCTACTTGTCATGGCAATAAGTCAAAGTAATTACTAAAAAAAATGATTCTCTAGAGACTAGAAAATAAAGTTGATAATGCTTTCTTGAAAACGAAACGTCGGATATAAAATCTAAAAATACCATCATGTAGTACCTTAAAAGTGAAAATGGAAAAGTGTCATAAGTTTTTTGATATCTTTTAAAATTAAGTCAGAAAAAAATAAAATCAATATTGTAAAATTCCCGTTTCTTCCAAAAATCTCAGCAGGCCATGAAAATTTTTCAAGTTTCTAAACGGCATGTAAATACGCTTTAGCACAACTTTTTTCTAATTTAACCTAAGATGTATCTTCAACAGGTACTGAGATTCCCATGCTTAGGATCCTTATCTTAGACACACGTTATTATATATATATATATATATATATATATATATATATATATATATATATATATATATATATATATATATATATATATATATATATTGTTCCGTGACACCCCATATAAAAAACACGGATCCTGGTTTTACACCTGTTTATTGGAAATCAGGTTCACAAACATTTCTATGGTAACAATTAAACTTAACGTAATTATTACAACTGTTAAACCTTTAACTGTCTGTCCACTTTTATCTCTTTAAAAGACAAAACTAAACTGGCTCGTGCAGACTTCCGCTTCTTATAGTAAAGTGGAAAAGAATGGAAAAGTCTGGAAAAGTCTATATATATATATATATATATATATATATATATATATATATATATATATATATAAATTATTTATATTGATATTTGTATTTTTCCGGTTTTCAATCCGTTTGTCAGTAGGTAGATTTTCAGACGTTTCGCCAACATCTCAGTTGGCATTTTCAAATGTATGCTTCCTGGGTGGCTCTCGACTTGGAATGAGTCCTTTGGTCCTTCAGATGTCCTTTTATACGGTTGCGCAGGTTGTACCTTGGTTCCGGTTCATTGGTTGTCATGCTTCGTTGGGTTTGTTGACTCGTTGCCGGGTGTAGTTGATTTGTTGTCTTTGGCCTGTTTTTGTTTTTAAGTAAAGTTTTCCATCGTCTCTCTTGTTCAGGTTGTTTGTGTTTTCTATTTCAAGTGCTTCTCTAATTAGTCGTGTTCTATGATGTTTTATTGCAGCGATTTGTTTTGTGTCTTGAAAGTTAATGGCGTGTCCAGTCTCTTGGTGGTGTTGGAACAATGCTGATGTTGTTTGTTTGTTCTTTACACTATTCTTGTGTTCTTGGACTCTGGTGGAAATTCTTCTGTTTGTCTGCCCGATATATTTCTTGTCGCAGTCTCTGCAGGGTATACTGTACACTCTTGGTTTTCAAGTATCTTTTTTCAGGTTGCCTAGTATGTGTGTGGATTGTTGTTTGAGGTTTGTACTTGTCATATGTCATGTTTTCAGATTCTTCATTACGATCTGTTACACCTTAAATTATAAAGTTGCTTTTGGTTTAGATGTATCTTCCTTGCCCTTTTGCTGTTGTATTTGAATTTGTTTAAAGCTTTTCTAATGTTGTGTTCCTTGTAGTTGTTTTGTCTTAGGCTGTGTAATTTTGTTAAGTTCTTTTTGCCGGTTTGTGGGATTGGTTAGACGTATGGATCTGGTGATGAGGGTATTGGCGACTGACTGTAGCTGTGATGGATGGTGGTGGGAATCGGCATTTAGATATCTGTTCGTGTGTTGGGTTTTCTGTAGAACTGTGTAATCATTGTAAGATCTTTTTTTCTGGTTATAAGGAGATCGAGGAATGGTAGACTCCTGTTTTTTTCATTTAGGTGAACTGGATGCGAGGTGGATCTTATTCAGTTCTTAGGAAGTGTCCAATTTGATCTTCTAGTAATGATGAATATATCATCGAGTAGCGTTTACAGAGTGTTTTATGTCGGTTTTTAAGGCTTCTAACCAAATATTTACATAAAGTTGGCAATGACTGGTGATAGTAGAACCCATAGTGCGCCATCCATTTCCGTGTAATGGTCATCGTAGGAGAATATGTGTTTTTAAGACAGTGTTCTGACTAGTTCGATGAATGGTGTAAAATCTTATTCATGGAATCTGGTCTAAGGCCTATCGACAGTATCTTGATATAGAGATTGATGTCCAGACTGGCAGGATGTCATTTCTTTAAAGTTCTTTTCTGAAGTATGGTGACTAGGTGTCTGAGTTTTAAAAAGGAATCTGCAGTTTGCTGCTGGTGTGATTGGGCCAGGTATTTTCAAGTTGTTGGGTCGGTGAATCAACTGCACTCACTATGGGTCTAATCGTGCCTCTGTATTTTGAAGTCCATAGAGTTTGGGCATCCTGATTTTCTCGTGGAATAATGCGTTTTTCTATTCATGCCAAGGTTTGCCTCTTGATCTTTCTTTTGTTGTTTTTCGAGATATGTTTTGGGTCCCTAGAACTTGTTTGTATATTATCTGAAGATTTTATCTTTATTATATATATATATATATATATATATATATATATATATATATATATATATATATATATATATATATATATATAAAAGTGGAAGGGTAGTCTTCACCGACTAGTTGAATACAAAGATTCCAAATTCTTGGGGATTTGGTCTAGGGCTGAAGTAAAACTCTTTTTTTACTAAACGCCGAGCTTTCGGAAATTTATTTTTTCCTTTTTCAAGGCTACAATATAAAGAAAAATCTTTTACAATCAAAAAATTAATCTACAAATGCAACTTATTGTTTTAAAACGATAAAAAAATATATAATAAAATATAACAATAAAACTTACGTGCAAAGTGAGTTTTCTTAAGGCTAGAGTCATTATAAGAAACATAATCAATTTATTGTTTTACATCCTAGTGCTCATAATTTTTGAATTTAAATTTTTTTAACATTTATACATTTTAGTGTTTTCTAGAACATCTTGAAAAATAGTGTTAAGTTAATACATATCGAAATCAATAGCAGTAGTAGTATTATCAGGACAACATTCCTTTGTAGGGTTTTTTCTTTTTTGTTATTTCGTCGAAAAAATATGTATACAGTGTGAATGTCGGAAATTTTACAGAAAATTCTTTTAAAAATTATTTAGGATTTTTTCTTTCTTTATATTTTATTATACAATTATTATAAAAATAAGGATGGATACAAAAAAAAATTTCCCTAAATTAATTTTCGTTTTGTTTTAAGTTTTCTAAGAGGCTAGAATAAATTATGCTCAGATCGTCAATATCTTTTCTTTTATTCATGCAACAACTATCCAGGAAAATCTCCACCATTTCTAAAAACTGTCTTTTGTTTTTGTTCTTTTCTGTATTAAGTACCTTTGCATTAGCAAAATCTATGTTATGATTGGTCATAAGGACATGTTCTGATAGGGTACATGTTTTTTATTGAGTCTGCAATCGCTCTTATGTCTGGTAATGCGTTGCTGTAAAACAGTGGAAGTTTGTCCTATATAGTTACTGTTGCATTCTATGCATTGAAGAGAGTAAACAGCATTCGATTTATTTAAATCACTATCTGTATCTTTTATCCTGGAAAAAGTGTTTACAATTTTTAAAGTGTTTACAATTTTTAAAATTTGTTATCCATTTATTTTAAGGCCTGTATGTTTAGTTAAAATTTTTGCTAATTTGTGAAAAGTTTCACCGCAACATGGTAGTGAAAAATAATAAGAGGGTTGATTCTCAGTTGATAAGGCACTAATATTTCGAGAAATGTTAGTTGGTTGGTTATTATTGGGTACAAAAGATGAGCTTTCTAGAGAAATAGCCAAACTGTGTTCATTGTTCTGAAGATTGTTAACTTCTATTGTTCTATTGTTATTATTTAAATTATTAGTATTTATAGAATTATTTAAAAATTTATTAAGTAAGAATTTTGGATAGCCATTGTCTAATAAGATAGAGTAGAGCTTTTTTATGTTTTTATTAATATATGATGGATGACAAATTTTTTGTATTCTGTTTTTTAATGCTAGAATAAGATTGATTTTCATTTTTTTTGTGTGGTATGAATGATAATTCATATATCTACTTGAGTATGTTGGTTTTTGATACCAGTCTACCTTTATTACATTGTTTTCTGTCCTTGTTAGTTTAGTGTCTAAAAAGGGGACACTGTTGTTTGTTTCACGTTCTATACTGCACTGAATCTTGTTGTTATAGCTGTTGAAAATGTTTAGTATTTCTTCAACGCCATTGCTAGGAACAGAAGTTACAATGTCGTCGACATATTTTGTCAGGTTTGAATTTAGCGGCACAAGCCGCGCATTTATATTCATGTAGTTTCTGTCCTTGTTGCGGAAGTTGAACTATGTGGTGCACATGCACAGAAGGACAGTTGTTGCTGAGCCCTTGACGAGATAGTGAGAAAATGTGATTAGTAGAAAATTGTAAATGTGACCATTACTGTCTTCATAATTATGATATGTGATTGACCAAAGAATACAATAAAACAATAGTAGAAATAAATAGTTGTTTATTATATATATAAACATAACAATTGGCGACGAGACTGGAGCTAGGAGCAAAAAGAATCCTGATAAGAATCCACGAGGGCACCGTAAAAAAAACAAATGGCCGGGCCAAGTGGCATTGTTGGAAGAGTGGAAGAATTCCGCCCAAATGAGGATGACTGGGTCATTTATGAAGAAAGACTGGAGCAATATTTCATAGCCAACAGCATTACAGACGATAAACTGAAAGCAGCAACTTTATTAAGTCTCATAGGCGATGAAACCTACAAGCTTCTAAGGGATTTAAGTTTTCCAAAATATCCAAAAGAAAAGAAATTCAATGAAATAACAGAGTTATTAAGAAAGCAGTATTGCCCACAAGTATCAGTGTTCCGAGAAAGAAGGAAATTTTATGAAGCCGTACAAGGAGAAATGGAGCCAATCCGAGAGTGGTATGTCCGATTGAGAAAAATGGCGATAAACTGTAAATTCGGTGAACAACTGTGTGAAATTTTAAAAGACAGATTTGCGTCCGGATTAAAGAAGGGGAAGATTCTGGATAGACTCTGGGAAGAAAGTGAAAGTTCGAAATTGCAAGTGATCGTAGACATTGCCCTGAAAAAGGAATCCGCCATGACATCCGATTCATCCGAAGCAAGCATAAATTACATAGGAAAAAGAAGCAGAAATTTTGGCAACATGGCTGGAGGGCGTTTCCATCATTCGCATCAGCTGCGTGAGCACCAGCCACCATTAGCACGTCACGCTTCCGGGTATGACAGGCGCGCCACCGGCGTGCGCCATCAGCTGACATCCAAGGAGCAATGGCCGACAGTGACAGATCGACATCAGGCAGCAGGAAAACATGAGGAATTTGGTAAAAGACAAATTTCGTGTAAAATATGTGGCAAAAATCACTCGAATCCTTGTAAGTACGCTAATTAAAGATGTAATAGATGTAAAAGAATAGGACATTTGGAAAATGTATGCATAAATAATAACATAAAACCACATAACCTTATAGAAATACAAAATGAAAATAGCGGCGATTTGTTTGTTTATGATGATAAGGATATTTTTATTATAAATGATAGGTCTAGTAAGGATTTTAAATTAAGTGTTTTAATAGAAAACAAGCCCTTAGAAATGATTGTAGACTCTGGTGCAGCAATATCCACTTTAAACTTAGAAATTTTTAACAAATATTTTAAAAATTGTAAATTGTTTACTGATAATGTAGTTGTAAAAGGTTTTAATGGTCAATGTTTAAGACCGAAAGGTTTTTTTTATGGTATGGTTACCTATAAAAATGTAAATAAAATGATAAAATTGTATGTTTTTGACAGACCTAATCTTTTAGGAAAAGATTTTTTAAGTGTTTTTAATTTTAAATTAAGTGTGGTAGATATAAATATAATTGACAAATTAGAAAACGATTTAATTGACAAATTTCCTGAAGCATTTTCAGAAAAATTGGGTGTTTACAGATTTGAAAAGATTAAATTACCTTTGAGAGATAATGTTGAACCGATATTTTGTAGACCTAGACCTGTGCCTTTTGCATACCAGATACCGATAGAAAGGGAGTTGGAGAAGTTAACAGAACAAGGAGTTATACAACCAGTGATGTCGAGTGCATGGGGAACCCCGATAGTCCCAGTGGTAAAACCAAATGGAGGAATAAGGATATGCGGAGATTATAAATCGACAATAAATAAGTATTTTGAAAATGTGCGATTTCCACTTCCTAGAATTGAAGAGGTGTTACAGAAGTTAAATGGAGGTAAAATATTTAGTAAACTAGACATGAGTAAGGCTTATGCGCAGTTTGAACTGCACGAGCAAGCGCAGAATTGACATCTTGGTCAACCCATAAGGGCATTTTTAAATGTTGAGAATGCCTTATGGCATTTCTCCGGTAAGCGCAATATTTCAACAGAAACTTGAAATGCTTTTGCAGGGTTTACCAATTATTTGGATGATATTTTAATAATGGGTGCGGACATGCTAGATCATATTAATAACGTAGAAAGAGTATTAGAAAAATTACAAGAAGCAGGTTTAACGTTGAATAAAGACAAATGTGAATTTTTTAAAGGTGAATTGGAGTTTTTAGGGCATAAAATTTCGGCTGAGGGAATCACAAAAACGGAAACAAAAATTAAAGCAATATTAAATGCACCAATACCAACATCAGTCACCCAAGTAAGATCGTTTTGTGGTTTAGTAAATTATTATAGTAAATTTGTACCTCGATTAGCAGAAATTTTGGGTCCCATTTATAAATTATTGCAAAAAGGTTGTAAATTTGATTGGAATAAGGAATGTCAGGAGGCTTTTTTTAAGATTAAAAGATCCATAGCAGATAATATGACTTTAACTCATTTTGATCCCAATAAAACTTCAATTTTAGTAACCGATGCCTCAACAGATGGATTATCCGCTATTTTACTGCAAAAGGAAGGTAACTTAGAAAAACCAGTAGCATGTATGTCTCGTACACTTATGCCAAATGAGAAGTCTTACGCAGTGGTAGATTTGGAGTCAGCAGCAGTGGTTTTCGGGCTCAAAAGATTTAGCCAATATCTGCAGGGACGTAAGTTTATCTTACGAGTAGATCATAAGCCATTGTTGGGATTATATGGAGAAAATAAAGGAATACCACAAAGACATAGGGACAGGCTGCAGAGGTGGGCCTTGTTTATGTCAGCGTTTGACTATAAGATGGAATTTATTAGTGGTAAGCTTAATTATTTTGCAGATTATTTGTCTAGAGCACCGTTAAAGGCTACCACCTTGTTAAACGATGATATAACATACCTCAATTTTGTAGAAAAGGCAACAGACTGGCCAGTTGATAATAAAAGAATAGCTTTAGAGACTAAAAAGAGTAAAAATTTGCAAATTATTTTTAATTATATTAAAGACGAAAATTGGCCAGATAAAAACAGCATTAAAAGGAGTTATTGCCTTATTTTTTTCGTAAAGATGAGCTTATCATCATGGAAGATAATATTTGGTGGGGCAAAAGGATAGTTATTCCCGAATCTCTAAAAGAAGAAATGTTAACTGAGTTACATTCCGCTCATCTGGGGATAGTTAAAACAAAAGCGACAGCTCGTTCATATTTATGGTGGCCTAATATAGACAAGGACATCGAATCTAAAGTAAAAAGTTGCATTGGATGTGCCAAAGTACTGCCAGACCCACCAAAAACAGAACTGACATCATGGCCATTAGCTAAAAGACCATGGGAAAGAATTTATATAGATTTTTTAGGACCGAAGTTTAATAATTACTTTCTTTTAGTGACAGATGCCTATTCAAAGTGGGTTGACGTATTTATAGTAAAAACCATGACATCGACAGAAACAGAAACTAAACTGAGGAAACTGTTTGCAGATTTTGGTTTGCCAGAGGAGATAGTATCAGACAACGGCAGAGCTTTTGTGTCAGAGCAGATGCAAAACTTCTTCAAGAAGAATGGTATACGTCACATCACAACACCACCGTTTAACCCTTCATCAAATGGTGCAGCTGAGAGAAATGTTCAAACGTTCAAAAAGAAATTAGAAGCAGCACTATATGATCCAAAAACAAGAGCATCCAATTTAGATACACTAATCTCAAGGTTTTTGTTGCATTATAGGAACGCAGAACATAGCACAACTGGGGAAAGTCCAGCCTACAGAATGTTCGGAAGAAGGTTAAGGACTAGACTGGATTTGTGTATTGAAATGAAAGACGAAAGTAACAAAAAAAAACTGCGACAAGACCAGCAACAAGCAAAATCAAGAAGAAAACGAGAATTCGGAAAAGGAACAACAATTTGGGTAAGAGATTACAGAAAAGTAAATAGGAAGGAATGGCTAGAAGCTGTAGTAGTCGAGAGAACTGGTAGGTCAGTATACCTTTGTAAAATTAAGGATGGAAGGATATGGAAAAGACACACAAACCAAATAAGAGAAAGACACTGCAGAAGGGAGTGGGAAGACCAACAGTCACACTCCAAAACAATAGAAAAACAAACTCACACCGAGATACAAAAAAAAAACATCAGGGGTAGAAAAAGAAAAATGTGCTTCTGATAATGAGGGGGAACAGGTCGAACAATTAAATTCTAAAATTGCTTTACATGTAATAGAGGGACAAAATGTAAATGTCCAAACTTGTAATATACCTAATCAGGAGAATTTGTCAGGTTTTAATAATAATAATTTTACAGAAAATATGTCAAACAATAGACTTACAAATGTTATTAGTCCTAGTGTTTCTTGTACTGGTATGAATGATAAAGATAGTGATAGAAATGTAACTGTAATAGAGCAAACTTCAGCCACAAGAACAGAAAGAATAAAAAGGACACCCTTGAGGTTTAAAGACTACAAAATATTTTAAGGGTGGAGGTGTCAGGTTGTTGCAGGAGTTGAACTATGTGGTGCACATGCACAGAAGGACAGTTGTTGCTGAGCCCTTGACGAGATAGTGAGAAAATGTGATTAGTAGAAAATTGTAAATGTGACCATTACTGTCTTCATAATTATGATATGTGATTGACCAAAGAATACAATAAAACAATAGTAGAAATAAATAGTTGTTTATTATATATATAAACATAACATATTTTTTTAAAAAAGGCAGCTGGAAACTTAATTTTGGGATACATTCTTCTAGCAAGTCATCCATAACATATTGTGAGGCAATGGGTGAAATTGTAGCTCCCATAGGCGTACCCAAGATTTGTTTATAAAATTGATCAATAAATTTGCAAAAGGTTGTGTCAAAAATCAGTTCTATTATCTCCAGAAATTGATTTTGTGTTAAATTGGTATTATGTGATATTTGTGGCCAGTGTTTAATAATACTTTTTTTTATTAGAATGTAGGGAATATTACTGTATAGTGACACTACGTCCAGGCTAATTATTACATAATTTGGTGGTAACTGATAATTGTTTATAAATTCAGAAAACACAAAACTGTCTTTAGTAAAATAAATGTTATTATTGTTATATGATATTGTTAATATTTTAGTAGCAAATTCAGACATCTTACTATTAGGTGCATTAATTGATGAGATAATTGGTCTTAGTGGCACTGCAGTTTTATGTATTTTTGGTAACCCATAAAATTTTGGGGAAGTTTGATTGTATATCGTAAGTTGTTTGGATTGCTCTGGGGTTATTTTTTTAGAGTTTTTTAAGGTGGACACTAACTTATTTGCTTTTTGTTGATAAGTGGATGTTGGATCCCTGTTTAAAAGTTTGTAATAGGTGTTATCTGACAAAATTTCTAGTGATTTAGCTATATATTGTTCTTTTTTCATAATTACTGTTACGTTACCTTTGTCGGCTTTAGTAACAATTAAGTTTGAATGTGTTTTAAATTTTTTTTTGTTTTAAAAAATAAACTACGTAAGTAATTGTTATGGGCCGGTATATTTATAAAATTAGTAATGACATTAGTTACTTGAGCCCTTAAGACATTTCTGTTGTTTTCTGGATACATGAAAATTATGTTCTCTATATCGGCTAAGAATTTTTTTAAATCATTAAAATAAAAAATTTAATAGAAACAACAAATGGAAGAACAGGACAGCACACCATGGACTTTTTAGTAAGGTTGGATAGAAAGATTTTAAATTTAGAAATTGATACAACTTTTAAAAACATAGAACAGATAGAAAGATCTCTAAAAGACTTAACTGATAAATTAAACCAAAAAAATCCTTTAACAATTTTTAATCAATTTTGCAACTTTCAAAATATCTCATATGAAAACAAATTTAAAAAAATAAAAAAAAACAATATAAAAAAACTCAATAATCTTAAAAATTTAGAAAACAACAAACTGATCAATACCAAAGAAAACTGGATTAGAGATCTTTCTGGATGTAACATTCCACCAGATATTAAAAATTTCTTAGCTTTGGGACATAATTTTAGCATTGAACCTAATTCGAAAGATATTGATTTAAAAAAATTCTTAGCCGATATAGAGAACATAATTTTCATGTATCCAGAAAACAACAGAAATGTCTTAAGGGCTCAAGTAACTAATGTCATTACTAATTTTATAAATAAACCGGCCCATAACAATAGGCGTTTTTCATGATTTTTTTTTATTAGCTTATTGCAAAGCCACATGAAAATAAAGGCCAAAAATATTTTTACCGATTTTTTTGGCCTCCGGAAACGCCTTAAAAATCAATTTTAAGTTTGAATTTAGCTCGTACGGCCCTAAATTTTCATTGGTGGACGTTTGTTGTCAGCTTGATTCGATACCCTATCATCAAATATCATATGCGCAAATCTACAATTGCTTTTGTCAATTGTCATATTGTCAATGTAATCTGTATAACCTCTTAATATTTATAATATATATATATATATATATATATATTATATATATATAATATATATATATATATATATATATATATATATATATATATATATATATATATATATATATATATATATATATATATATTCTAATTTGAAAAACAGTGTGTTTTCTTTCAAAATATTCTAATTTATTACAATAGTTATTATTATCGCCAAACTTCCCTTGATATGAACCGTTTTTACAAGTAAATTTTCGTTATTTCAAAATGAACAAAAAGTGTATTATTTGCGAAACCAGAAGCCGTCCGAGTTTAGGATCTTCAAAAATATTCTTTTCTCTTCCAAAACAAGACGGTAGGAGAAATGCCTGGTGTGCTGCTGTAGGTATTGAGAAAATGCCCAAAGGACATGCCTATTATTGTTGTGAAAACCATTTTGATGTAAGTTTTTATGTTTTATTCCAATTGAAACTATTTAGGTAGTCTGGCTGTGTTTTAGTGTAAAGTCTAAAAAGCATTTTGAAACCAAAATTCTAAGGTAACTGGAGAAACTTTCCTCAGCTCCCTAACCTGTTGGATTTCAACCTTGCGTTGCTTGCAAATTATTCTATTTATGTATGTACATCTAAAACAATAGTAACAATACAATAACTGCGAATAACAGAATATTTTGTTAAAAGTGTTTAATAAGCAAAATTCTACACAAGGTTGAAATCCAACAGGTTAACGAGCTGAGAAAAGTTCCTCCAGTTATCTTAGAATTTTGGTTTCATGGCTTTTTAGACTTTATACTCTATAACTTCTCTACAACTATCACATAAAATAAATATGATGTCTTAAAATATGTGGGCAATCTCTCAGATTTGGGTAGAGGGCGAGAAAAATATTAAAATTTTCTATGCCCCCTTCCTACTCTTTGGAGGATTTGGATTGGCGTGATGCTCTTTTAAATGCTACAAAGACATTATGTTAAAGTACTTAAATATGACAGAGTTTGACAAAATTTATTTAATTTTACTGTAAATATAAATTTTTTATATAATTTTAAGACATCTGATGCCAAAATAAAAAGCTTTTAACCTTAATAAGTTAAGTAAAATAAAAAAAAATAATCTAAAAGTTATACCTACAGTTAAAGCAAATGCCACAACTCGAGACCAATTTACAAAATGCTTTTTTCTTGCACTCTACCCAAATCCAAGAGATTGCCAATGGAGGGAGCAACCACTGATAGAAATTGTGTTCAGTAAAAATAAAGGTAATTAAAATCATAAAAAAAAATTCTACAAAATCATAAAAAGTCATTTAAACAAATCATAAGGGTTTGTACACTAAACCCAACAAGTGGTTAGTCCACACTCGTTTATTTCAATATAAATTCATTCATCTTTAAATTCAGGCATTTTCAATTTAATATTTTTATTATAGGAATACTACAATAGCTCAATGATCAATTTTAAGCTTCTTTTAACAAATACTAAGACAAATGTTAGGGGTTTTTTTTAACTTTAAGCTTGATCAAAAGCCAACCATGTAGACATTCATATAAGTATTTTATAATAGTTGTGGAAAGATAATATTGTTTAGGATAATTTTATTTTAAATATAATAAACAAAAAATAATTAAGTTAAATATATATTTTTAGTGTTATTTTTTATAATGTGTAATCCTTATTCAAAAAATTATTTACAGCTTCCAAATGACACCAAAAACTGGATGGAATTTAAGATGGGAGTGACAAAGAGTCTTCAGCTTAAAGAGGATGTAATACCACATATTCACAATGAGTTTATACCACCCAAAAAAGTTCCAAAATTAGTGCAGACTCAGGAACCTGCTAGTTCTTTGCCAGGACCTTCAGGTTTGTGTGGGCCAAAGATATGACCATTTCATCATCAGGAAGTGAAGATATTCTCGAATCAATAAATCTTTTAGATAAAGGATTATTAACAAGTTCTTCTGATGAAGAAACAGAAAAAGCCAAAAAAATCTTCTTAGAGCAGCAAAGACTCCAGTCAACTCTAGATGTAGTTGAAAATAATTCAAGGTTTTTCTTAGGACTACCTCAAAAGGTGTTTGTTTTAGTTAAGTTTTTGTCATACTGGGGACAAATTAGCCATATGTGCATTTTTATTACATTAAAAAAATTAGGTTAGATGATGCTTATTTTAGATTGGTTATAGATTTTGGAACTAGTGTTCCAACCGTTCAAAGATCTTTTATAGAAGGGGTTAGGAAAGTTGCTAATGTTATGCAAAACTTTATATTTACTCCCTCCCAAAAACAAATTTTGATGGCACTACCTAATCCATTTAGATTTAGATATAGTAGGGTTAGTTTTATAATAGATTGTTTTGAAATTGAAATTGAAAAACCTTCAAATCCTGTAAATCAGAGTTTTTCATGGTCAGAGTATAAAAAGTGTAACACTGCAAAATACTTAGTTAGTGCTACACCCCATGGATTCATTAATTTTATTTCTGCAGGATTTGGAGGTAGAATTTCAGATAACAATATAACAATCTAGTGGATTTTTAAATTCTATAAATAATTGCGCTATAATGGCTGATAGAGGTTTTAAAAATATTGCTCAATTATTAGCAGAAAAAAATTGCACTTTGATTAGGCCTCCAAGTGTTATTCAAGAAAAGGCCCTAGAAAAAAGGAAGTAAAAGAAGCAAAAGAATAGCTGCCTTAAAAATTCACATTGAAAGAAACATTGCTAGAATAAGGGAGTTCAAAATGCTAGATGCTCATTCAAAAGTAAATACAAATTTATTAGATTTACTAGATGAAATTGTTGTGATTGTTTTGTGGCCTAATAAACTTACAAGGTCCATTAATAAAAACCTAGTAATTCAAGTAATAATTTGTTTTATTCTTCAAAAACAATACAAAGTACAAGTATTTATAAATAAATATGTAACATATTCAGAAACACCCTGTATAATATACCATTTCTACAAATGTATTCATATCGATTATAGGTAAAAACCTTGGCAGAAACTTAAGCTAATATATTAAAATAGACCACATTACAATTTATAACTATAACTACGTTACAATTTAATTAATTCTGGAAATATATTGCTCTTCCAATAAATTAACGCTATATCTATAATTTCTTTTAATTCTGCATAATTAAATACCACTTCATGTAAAAAAACAATATTGTCATTTTCAAAATTTGGAGAAGCAACAATAAAATACCCTTTGTTTTATTTGCAAAAAACATATTTAATTGTAACTGAAAATAACATTTTTTACTAATTATATTATCTTTAACATAATTTTGGATTGTTTTTTCTTTGCTTGGACACTTAACTTCAAATAAATAATCAGTACTTAAACCATCTGGTGATGCTCCAAAAAGTGGGTAGTCTTTATGCAAAAGTATGCCACTAGATTTTATTTTAATGTTTTTAATTTTTTCCACTTGTCTTAGAACAAGTGGTTCAAGCCGTTTTCCCCTAGACATAGGCTCAGTGTCCAATGGTTTTGTAGCCCCCATTATTTTTTCTATTAACCACCCACCACTTGTTTTGCATCTAGCCACATCATACAAAGTCGAAGCAGTTATCCTACCAAATCTCATTTTGTACCAATCTCCACATGCTGATTGTCCACGGGTGTTCTTTTCCACATCCTGAATATCTAATACTTTAAAATGATTTATTAAATACAAAATAAAATTGTCTGCATTTACACTCCCATCTTGATCTTTATATTTTAAAATTAAATTAAAAATATCAAAGTCATGTAACTCTGGCTCAAAATATAAGTCAAAAATTCCACCTTTTTGTTTCCCAGTAGCATTTATTAGAGTTACAACTGAATTTAAATTTTTTGGTCCTAGAGAACTTCTGTTTCGATTTGTCATATCTTTAATAGACATACACTTGTCTTGCCTTCCTACTTTTGACAACACTGAAGCTTTCCAGTAGCATTCAGTTGATGTAGAACTTGGCTCTTCATATCTTCGATGGAGCCAGAATAAAGGCTACAGCATGTTTACAGCCACCTGTAAATGATAACATTTTAGTATTTTAAAACTTGTTTGCACTGTCCAATTATAGAGGTGAGTTAAGAGCCCCTTAACGAAGCATCGGAGCACTTTCATTTCCATTAACCTAAATTTCATTTTTAAGGCATTCTAACAAATGTCATCATAGATATCAAATAAAACCTTATTACGACAAAAAAGGGGTTTTTTTACTATTATGCTATAAATTTTTCTTGATGTTGTCGGTTTCGGTTAAATATGGATTAAAATTTTGTAGCAATTAAAGTGCTCGATTAAGAAATACTACAACTATAAGTAACCTAAATACATTTTTGGTGGGTGGAAACAGGCATAAATATATGGACTGTTGCCTTACCAGAAAGCTGCACAATCCATACAATCACAACTTAAAACTTTGCTAGATTCTTCGTCTATCACAGCAAAACATTGTAAGCTTTTTTGTGAATTTTATGCTCAGGAGTAACCTTACATCTAACAGTACATTGTTTAGAAATTCTTTAAAGCTGAACATAACAAACAACATTATCTCCATACTGTTCCTTGGCAGACCTTAAAAAAAGTTTATTTATAATTTTATTTCATATTTTCAATTGTTTTCAATTATAATTTTTAAAATAATATTGATATGACCGGTATTTGAGTTCGCTACGTTGTGAAATTAATCCTTACCTCTGTAATTTAATATTCTTGATTTCAGCACTGTAATAATCTGCATTAGAAACTATAAACTCATAAAATCTCCATGATCTTCTGGCAAGTTTCCAGAATCGGCTTTTTCATATCCTTCTTCCATTGCCGAAAGTAAGAAAAAATCTTTTTTATTTAAAAAAATAAATTTAAACTTGCAAAAAATCGACTAAACTCTAAACATACACACAAAGATACAATAAACAATATAACAAAATTAACAAATATCTACTTTTTTTCTTTTTCCTCTTTGCGTTACGGCTGACAAGTAACAGATGTGTGACGTTGATAGATTTTAGCATTTCGTTAAAATCGATACGATTGTCGATATCGATAGTTCCTAAACAGACTTGGCATCCATGTTGAATTTGATTGGTTAGGGGTGGCGGGCTATTTAAATTACAATGATAATTAAACCTTAAATAGAAAAGTAAGGGGTTTGTATTTTCTCGTGTTAATTAGCAGGTTTTGCTTCATTGTGTTCCTACTTTTAATTTTTACACACAACATTCTCAATATCAATTGAGTGAAAATACCCAATTATTTACGTAGTTTATTTTTTAAAACAAAAAAAATTTTTAAAACACATTCAAACTTAATTGTTACTAAAGCCGACAAAGGTAACGTAAAGTAATTATAAAAAAAGAACAATATATAGCTAAATCACTAGAAATTTTGTCAGATAACACCTATTACAAACTTTTAAACAGGGATCCAACACCCCTTATCAACAAAAAGCAAATAAGTTAGTGTCCACCTTTAAAAAACTCAAAAAAATAACCCCAGACAATCCAAACCCGATATACAATCAAACTTCCCAAAATTTTATGGGTTACCAAAAATACATAAAACTGCAGTGCCACTAAGACCAATTATCTCATCAATTAATGCACCTAATAGTAAGTTGTCTGAATTTGCTACTAACATATTAACAATATCATATAACAATAATAACATTTATTTTACTAAAGACAGTTTTTTGTTTTCTGAATTTATAAACAATTATCAGTTACCACCAAATTATGTAATAATTAGCCTGGACGTAGTGTCACTATACAGTAATATTCCCTACATTCTAATAAAAAAAAATTATTATTAAACACTGGCCACAAATATCACATAATACCAATTTAACACAAAATCAATTTCTGGAGATAATAGAACTGATTTTTGACACAACCTTTTGCAAATTTAATGGTCAATTTTATAAACAAATCTTGGGTACGCCTATGGGAGCTACAATTTCACCCATTGCCTCACAATATGTTATGGATGACTTGCTAGAAGAATATATCTCAAAATTAAGTTTTCAGCTGCCTTTTTTAAAAAAATATGTCGACGACATTGTAACTTCTGTTCCTAGCAATGGCGTTGAAGAGATACTAAACATTTTCAACAGCAATAACAACAAGATTCAGGTCTCTATAGAACGTGAAACAAACAACAGTGTCCCCTTTTTAGACACTAAACTAATAAGGACAGAAAACAATGTAATAAATGTAGACTGGTATCAAAAACAAACATACTCTGGTAGATATATGAATTATCATTCATACCACACAAAAAAAATGAAAATCAATCTTATTCTAGCATTAAAAACAGAATACAAAAATTTGTCATCCATCACATATTAATAAAAACATAAAAAGCTCTACTCTATCTTATTAGACAATGGCTATCCAAAATTCTTACTAATAAATTTTTAAATAATTCTATAAATAATAATAATTTAAATAATAACAATGGAACAATAGAAGTTAACAATCTTCAGAACAATGAATTACAGTTTGGCTATTTCTCTAGAAAGCTCATCTTTTTATCCCAAAAATAACCAACCAACTAACATTTCTCGAAATATTAAGTCTTTATCAACTGAGAATCAACCCTTATTATTTTTCCTACCATATTGGGGTGAAACTTTTCCTAAATTAGCAAAAATTTTAACTAAACATACAGGCCTTAAAATAAGTGGAAAACAAATTTTAAAAATTAACATTTTTCCAGGCTAAAAGATACAGATAGTGATTTAAATAAATCAGAATGTTGTTTATCTCTTTCATGCATAGAATGCAACAGTAACTCTATAGGACAAACTTCCACTGTTTTCAGCAAGCATGCCAGACATAACAGCGATTGCAGGCTCAATAAAAAAACATGTACCTATCAGAACATGTCCTTATGATAATCATGCATAGATTTTTTCTAATGCAAAGTACTTAATACAGAAAGAACAAAAACAAAAGACGTTTTAAAATGGTGAAATTTTCTGATAGTTGTTGCATGAATAAAAGAAAAGATATTGACGATCTGAGCATAATTTATTCTAGCCTCTTAGAAAACTTAAAACAAAACGATAATTAATTTAGGGAAAAAAATGTTTTTGTATCCATCCTTATTTTTATAATAATTGTATAATAAAATATAAAGAAAGAAAAAATCCTAAATAATTTTTAAAAGAATTTTCTGTAAAATTTCGGACATTCACACTGTAGACATATTTTTTCGACGAAATAACAAAAAAAAAACCCTACAAAGGAATGTTGTCCTAATAATACCACTACTGCTATTGATTTCGATATGTATTAACTTAACAGTATTTTTCAAGATGTTCTAGAAAACACTAAAGTGTATAAATCTTAAAAAAATTTAAATTCAAACATTATGAGCACTAGGATGTAAAACAATAAATTGATTATGTTTCTTATAATGACTCTAACCTTAAGAAAACTCACTTTGCACGTAAGTTTTATTGTTAAATATTACCGTTTTAAAACAATAAGTTGCATTTGTAGATTAATTTTTTGATTGTAAAAGATTTTTCTTTATATTGTAGCCTTGAAAAAGGAAAAAATAAATTTCCGAAAGTGGCGTTTAGTAAAGGTTTTACTTCAGCCCTAGACCGAATCCCCAAGAATTTGGAATCTTTATATATATATATATATATATATATATATATATATATATATATATATATATATATATATATATATATATATATATATATATATATATATATATATATATATATATATATATATATATATATATATATATATATATATATATATATATATATATATTTTTTTTTTTCCGTGACACCCGTATAAAAACACGGATCCTGGTTTTACCCCTTTTTTTATTGGATATCTGGTTTACAAACGTTTCTATGGTAACACCTTTAACGTAACGTAATAATGACAACTGTTTAACCTTTAACTGTCTGTCAACTTCTTAACTCGTCGGAATCAAAACTAAAACTGGCCCGTGCGAATTTTCCTCGCGCTTTTTATAGTGAAGTGGAAAAGAATGGAAAAGTCTGGAAAAGTCTAGAATTAGCTGGAAGGATTCTTTACTACAGGATGAAAAAGTGTAAAAAGGATGTCTCCAGCGCCCTCAGGATAATCCGCAATGACCGTCGAAAAAGGGAAAAACTAAGGTAACCTATTTTAAATAAATTATTAACCTAAATAAAATAATCCAACCATATTTCTAATAAACACTAACAAAGTCTGTAACAATGCCCCCCGAAGTTTTGATCGTCTCGATCAAGTATCTTCTCGATCTTGATAGCGACAAACCGTTCTAGATGTACAACTTTCATCTTCGCCTGTGGGCTCTTCTGAATTCGGTACAAATCATTAAGCCGGGTTACCACTTTTATTCCTCCAGACCTGCAGTTTGGTGCGTCCCTTGGTTCTTTTGGATTTTCCAAACCTTTTCCCGACAATGAATCCCTTATGTTAGCTTTCAAGTCATAGCGGGACTTCATACGGTCACTTTCTTTTTGTAGCTTATTGCGAACCCCTTGTTATTTCTTGCAGCTGTTTACTGAGTTGACTTACATAATCTTCTGCTGGCTTTTCATTGGTAGAAGGTCCATAAGAAACAACTGGAAGGCATAACTCCGCTCCAAAAATGACTTTTGCAGTGACGTTCCAGTTGTTTCGTGAGCTGCGGAGCGATAGGCAGTAAAAACGGCTGTATACAGGTGTCCCAGTTACTTTGTTGGTCATTTACCTTAATTTTCAGGTAGTTATCAAGAGTCCTGTTAAATCTTTCGACCATTCCATCTGACTGGGGGTGAAGGGGTGTAGTTCTGGTTTTTTATACCGAGGAGATTACAGGGTTCTTGAATAGATCGGACTCAAAGTTTCTACCTTGATCAGTATGTATTTCTCTTGGTACTCCATAGGCAAATCCATTGTTGAAATAGTACGTCGGCAATAGTGGTGTTCTTGATTTGGTATTGCGTAGACTTTGGCCATTTGCTGAAGTAATCCATCGCTACCAAAATATGCGATTGCCAGATTTACTTGTTGGAAATGGTCCTGCATGTCTTGGCTTCTTTCAAAAGGTGTCCTCTTGTTTCCATCTTGCCATGGCTTCGTGTCTTAGGTCCCTTGCTGGAGGCGATCCTTACACCTTCTGCACCAGTCTTTGACACGGCACGACTTCCCAGCCAGTGAACCTTTCTCGAACCTTTTCAGAGTCTTCATAACTCCGAAATGGCCACCGCCTTCCATTTAAGGCCAATACTTCTGGAATCCTTTTGGGGGTAGTATGGTTTATAGGTACAGCTTTTGCCGTCAGAACTTTCCCAGACTCTTTTTAATAGGCAATCTTTCATTATTAAAAGAGTCCCATGGCCCAGTACCCTTTAAATCTCGGAGACGAAGCTATTTTCTGATATGGGGGTCTTTCTGAATTTTCTGTCTTGTTTCACAATATCTCCAAGATCAGGATCATCTTGTTGTTTTTGGGGAGTTTTGGTCCCATTCTTGGAGTGGTGCTTTTCGGCAGTGAAATTCATCGGGATCTTCTTGTTCTTCACGTCTACTGCAATGTTTACAATCTTCGGGGCAAGGTCTTTTGATAGAGCGCATTTTTTTTAACCTTTCGATGTTCAATTTTAAAATCGTATTCTTGAACACGTTGTAACCATCTGCTATCTGACCTTCAGGATTCTTGAACTGAAGCAACCACTTGAGTGATGCATGGCGTCCTTAGGTGGAATTTTGGCCATAAAGGTATTATAATGCTCCAGTGATTTGATAATAGCTAAAAGTTCTTTTCTGGTCACACAATAATTTCGTTCAGGTTTTGAAAGAACTTTGCTGAAATACGCTATCACTTTTTCTTGGCCATCTTGTATCTGGCAAAATTCCTCCAATAAATTTGCTTGCATCAGTGTCCACAATAAAAGTTTGATTGGGTTGTGGATATGACAACACTGGAGGATTACAAAGGGCTTTCTTCAGTTGTATAAAGGCTCTTCACAACTTCGGTCCATTCATAGCTTTTGTTGTTCTCGGTAAGTCGATGTAATGGTCTGGCAATGGCAGAAATCCGTATAAATTTCTATAGTAATAAACCCCAGGAAACTTTAATTTCGCTTGTTTTTCGGTGTAGGCCAGTTTTGGATAGCCTTCTTCTTGGATCTGTTTTCCCCTTCTTCAGTAATTATGTCCCCAGGTATTTAACTTGTTTCTGAAAGGTACATTTCTTTGGACTAAGCTTTAGCTGGGCAGATCTTTTGAAAACCTCTTGACATTTCAAAGGTGGTCTTCAAATGTTTTCCAAGAATAATAATGTCATCTGGATACTAAGCATGTTTTCCAAGTTAGTCCACGTAATGTTAACTCAATAACTATATCAATCGTTCAAAAGTAGCAGGGGCATTGCTGACCAAATGGCATAACATTAAACTGCCACAGTCCGGTTCCGGTTGAAAAGGCAGATTTTTCCTTATCTTCAGGATGAAGTTCTACTTGCCAATAGCCACTTTTCGGTCTAAAGTCGAAAACCATTTTGAACCCTCGAGTATCAATATTGTCTATTCTTGGTAATGGAAAACTGTCCTTCTTCGTGACGTCATTAAGTCTTCTGAAATCAACACAAAATCTGGTGGAACCATCTTTCTTCTTAACCAGGACTACTGGAGATGACCATGGACTCTGGGATGGTTCTAAATGCCTTGGTTTAAATTCCAATTAAACTTGACAATTGTCTCTTTTGGCTAAAGGAATTCGTCGTGGTGGGCCTTATCGGTGCGACCCCGTATTTTTGATGCCGAACTATTTGTTTTCCCCTTTTTCAAGAAAGAAAACGTCTTGATTTCTTCTCAGAAGGTCTTAACTTAGTAACCTGCACTGGATCAACAGGGCTTTTGCAGAATTACCAAGCTTGCAGAGCATCAGGTAGTTTACTTGGACTTCAACAGGTTAGTAAAGGTACGGGTAACTATTATATTAGCAGGGACGGTACCAATTTTGTCACCTTGTTGGACTTGTTGAGGGTAATCTTTCAGGTTCAGCATTTTGCAAAACATTATTTCTTCTGTTTTGCGTCAAAGTTCTTGCGGGTAAATTCCTTTAGCGTATAGTGGATATTTTCAATTGGTTCCAATAGGACACCTTCTTCTAATCTTCACACCATGCTTGGTTATGGCTTCAATTTGGGGTAAATGACATCTTCTGTAATAAACTTCTCGAATGGATACTTGATTGTTCCGTGGAAATCTCATTACAATCTCTTCATTACTAGTTCGCGTATTCGTTGTGGAAGGTCAAGTACAAACTTTGATGTTCCATAATGTAAGAAAGGATAACTTCGTCCATTATGTCAGCAACAAACACAACGTGTATAAAAGTTGTTGTCCCCAAGGTTATTCTTGCTTCATGTATGCCTTTAATTGGTATAACTTCTCCATTGGCAGTTTCCAAAATATAAATTTTCTCTGGAGAAAATTTTGCAATGGGCTGATGTTCGGCCTTACAATAGTATTGGGAACCAGTATCTAGTACCATTTCACATTCCCCCGAAATTTCCAGGTACTAAAGTGGACCTTGTTTTGCAGCCGGGATCTCTTATTATTGTTGTTGATGGGGGTTGGTAGACTAGCCAGCTTTCGCCCCTTAAAGCTGGCTCGGGAGTTTGAATCTGAAGGAAAATTGGTAAATTTCTTTTGACACCCCTTTTCCAACTTCCAGCAACAGATGTCATTTCTTCGTCTAAATGTCTAGTGCTGTCTCTTTCTGTTTGTTTTTTGCAGAATACCTGCAACTCCTTCATTACTTTGCAAAATCATTATTTGAATTTTCATCTTCGGACAAAGTTATCCTTCGAACTCTTGTCGCCTCTGGATGTTTGTTTAGCTGTTTCAAACTGAAGTGCATAAGCAAGAGCTTGGATATTTTCAAGTCTGGCCATTCTTAACGCCTGGTTCATATCTGGATCACGTAAGCCTTCAATAAAACTACCTACTGCTAATTCCTGTTTAATTTCTTCTGGGTTGCCGGAATTAGATTTATAAGCCGTACGATATCCGTTTCATACTCCTGCAGGCTTTCATTATATCTTTGTCTTCGTCCTTGGAGTTCGCCATAAACTTCCTGTAAGTGAGCTTCACCGTATCTCATTTGGAACTTAACAATGGTTTCGAGTAAGTTTTTCGGGAATGTTTCTTAAAACCTCCATAGCTTCTCCTCGAAATGTACTAGAGCTCGTGCCTTCTCTGGTGAACTCAATTACCATTGGCGGCAGCTTCAAATTGTCAATACGTAACCCGGGACCCCAAAAGTGGGTGGTTTATAAAGTTACGGTGGTACCCTTTAAAAACCCTGTAACAATTTTTAATTGTCGCTGTAAATGTTGGACTTCTTGTTGCATTTGACCTTGGATTTGATAAACTTTGTCTTCCCGATTTTGTATTTCTTGCATCTCTTCTTTAACATCTTCCTTGGTAAGTTTTAATTCAAATAGCATTTGTTTTCTTAGCTCATCTTGACTTTGTTGAAATTTCCTTTTAGGTGTTCTTAATTTTCACCATCTTTTCTTTAAGCTCTTGTTTCATTTCTTCTTGGCTCTTTTTGATGTCTTTTTGAATTTTTTCGATCTGTTGTCTTGTTTCTGCTTGACTCCTCTTCATTTCCTCTTGATTGGTCTTTAATTCCTTTTTAGATCTTCTCTCATGGATTCTTGGCTCGTCTTCATTTCTTTCTTCAGATCTTCTTGACTGGTCTTCATTTCTTTCTTCAGATCTTCTTGACTGGTCTTCATTTCTTTCTTCAGATCTTCTTGACTGGTCTTCATTTCTTTCTTCAGATCTTCTTGACTGGTCTTCATTTCTTTCTTTAGATCTTTCATGGATTTTGGTCGTCTTCATTTCTTTCTTAAGATCTTCTTTCATGGATTCTTGGCTGGTCTTCATGTCTTCCATCATTTGCTTCATCAGTGCAGTTAATTCTTCCATAGCTGCGTTTGCTGTCTGGTCCCAACAGGCATTCAAATATTCTTAATCACTTTTGCTTTCTTGTAGGTCCTCGTTCCGCTTCTGACACCAAATGTTCCGTGACACCCCGTATAAAAACACGGATCCTGGTTTTACACCTTTTTTTGGATATCTGGTTTACAAACGTTTTTGGTACACTTTAACGTAACGTAATAATGACAACTGTTTAACCTTTAACTGTCTGTCAACTTTTAACTCGTCGGAATCAAAACTAAAATGGCCCTCTTTTCCTCGCGCTTTTTATGTGAAGTGGAAAAGAATGGAAAAGTCTGGAAAAGTCTAAATTGCTGGAAGGATTCTTTTACTACAGGATGTAAGAAAAGTGAAAAAGGATGTCTCCAGCGCCCTCAGGATAATCCGAATGACCGTCGAAAAAAAGGGAAAAACTAAGGTAACCTATTTTAAAAAATTATTAACCTAAATAAAATAATCCTAACCTTTTATATTTCTAATAACTAAACACTAACTAAAGTCTGTAACTAAATTATATAATAAATATATATATATATATATATATATATATATATATATATATATATATATATATATATATATATATATATATATATATATATATATATATATATATATATATATATATATATATATATATATATATATATATATATATATATATATATATATAAAAAAACAGGGTGCCACAGATTCGAGTGCATGCATGGGGATCTCGGAAACCGTAAGAGATACGAAGTCGGTTAAATTATGGCAAAGGCG
>JAHBCN010007334.1:0-2500 GCA_019359885.1 Listronotus oregonensis | reverse complement strand
AAGTTACGATTCTTTTATATTTTTTCAATAATAGTAGGCTTTGACCTAGATGACGTTAATCATTATTTGAAAAAAAAAATTTTGACAGTGAACTTTAATCAAATGATTATCTTAAAATTAAGCTGAGTAGTTTAAAATTATAATCGTTTTGAATGATTTTACATTTTAATTATTTAAAAAAAAGGAAGAAAATGTTTTGGTGATCGGTGAGTGAAAATCCCAAAATTCTAACAGGCGTCACCTAACATTACAGAGTGTTCCTTTTTAAGATAAAGAAATTATTCATAAGTCAAAAAAAAAAACGTTTTTGTAAAAAAGAGAAGGATAGGTATAGGAAACCCTAAAAAGTTTTAAAGGGAATCTAGTTCTGCGAAAAAAATAGGCCACAAATATAGGGTGTTCCATTTAACTTTAAGAATTATTTAATAAAATGTATTTCCAAACTTTGGGGCAATTTTTTTCCCACTCTGTAAATTTGGGTAAAATTTTTATGAAAGTTAACTTAAACCCTTAAGCTAAGCAGAAATTTAATTACAAGCAGCTCCTTATATGTTACGGGGTGTAAATAAATTTTAAAATATGGTCAAAATTTTTTTAAATTTTCTAAATTTCTCAGAAACGGCAGTTTTTTAGGAATTTAACTCTCACCTTTTTTTGGTCATGTATCTAAAAATATAAAAAAATAGGGGTGTTCCTAAGAAAAAAATAAGATATGTTTTTTTTGGGCCCCTTTACAAAATAATTTTAAAATATGTTCCCCAACCCATTCGGTAAAATTTTTTTTAATCTTTTTTTTCAGAAAAACAGGGAAGTGGTGGGCCACCTGTATATATATATATATATATATATATATATATATATATATATATATATATTTTATATATATATATATATTATATATATATATATATATATATATATATATATTATATTTTATATATATATATATATATATATATATATATATATATATATATATATATATATATATATATATATATATATATATATATATATATATACTATTCTGGCCGAAAGTGTCCAGAGGGTATGTCATAGGGAACGACGTAAGACCTGTAACCAGGATGCCTGCATTTGGCCCCCGGGGCAAAAACCCCCGGCCCCAAAACCAATTGGGGATAGCTCCCAAATATTGAAAATCCCGCTTTCTTTAAAACGAAGCCTCAACCCCCCCCAGGCGGGTGCCGGGGAAAGACCGTCCAGCCCCCCCAGAGGAAGTTGGACAAGTGACAACCCCTGCGAAATGGAACCAAAGGCCCAACCCCCCACTGAACCCCGGCCCCAGCTTGGACTCCAGCCCTCTCGATTTCTGCACTCCATGCAACGTTCTTGGTTGTTTCTGGTAGTAGGGACCCCTCTATGTATTGGTGGCCCGGTATATTATTCTTCTACACCCGTTTGTGTTATTTATTATAATGTCTTTCTCTGAGTTCGTTGTCATTATTTTAGTTTTGCTGATTTTTTGAACCTACTTCGTTACTAGCCGTTCAGTTCATTTATTTTTGTTGTAGTTCTGCGGGGGGGTTTTGGGAATTGAACTTGTCTTCAAATCTTGATGGCTAAGGTATTCTCCATCTATTTCGGCCCTTGGTTCCAGTTCAGTTTCGGAAGTTTCCTCAGTGCTTGTAACGCTTTGGAATATTCGTCTCCCCTTTCGTCTCCTTTTTATGGGAAATTTGGGTTTTGCTCCTTGTATATTAAATTTTGGTTTTTTTTGATATATATTAAAAAATTATATATATATATATATATATATATATATATATATATATATATATATATATATATATATATATATATATATATATATATATATATATATATATATATATATATATATATAAAAAATAAAATATATATAAATATATATATATATATATATATATATATATATATATATATATATATATATATATATATATATATATATATATATATATATATATATATATATATATATATATATATATATATATATTTATATTTCCGAGTTAAAAACTTTTTAAAAAAAAATTTTTTTTATTTTAAAATGAAAATTATAATTAACTTTAAAGACTAATTTTCGTCAAAAATCAGAGTTTATGTTAAAGAAGAATAAAACTGAGTGTTATCTTTGGATGAATGTATTTATAGTTTCTAACTAATAAACGTTTTAAAATTCTATCACGTAATGTGAAAAAATGGGCCCCCTATTTTTTAAATAACAAAAAAGGTTTAAAAAATGGTACAAAAAAGCACTTGTTATTTTTTAAATCAAAAGAAATATGATAATAAATAAAAATTTTCCTTTTTGGTTTTTAGGTAAATATTCATCCTTACAATTAATAAAAAAAAATTAATAATTATAATTTAAAATAAGTAATATTATTCTTATATATAACAACTCCCTTTTTTAAAAAAAATTTGTGTTTAAAGGTAACTTTTTTTTTAAAAATTAAAATTTATTATTTTTTCTAATAATTATTAAAATTAATGATTT
>JAHBCN010007333.1:0-43892 GCA_019359885.1 Listronotus oregonensis | reverse complement strand
AGACACCAGTATGCAGTAAAGTTTGTAACGCTGTTTACCAGCAAAAGCGGTGCTTTTTCGGGCTAAAATTGGGTAAAACCAAATTGACCTAGTTTGACATAAGGAATTTATGAAAAAAACAAGTGATTTGACAGCCTTTATTTTAAAAAAAAAGTTTTGTGTATGCGTATAAACAGTTTTTGAAACTAATAATTAAAAAAATAATTCGTAAGTATTTCTAATTTCCTAGGTCCGCTATCACCTATTGTTACGTATTATTGGTAAGGTTTACATTTTTTTAATAATTTTTTTATTTCTATTTTTTTGTAAAATAATAAAAACTATTTTTTCTTGTTACAGTTTTTTGTAGGATTCGCAAGATAGTTGCAAATTGAATTTTGTGACAAAAGATTTACAGCAATTTTTAAATGTATTTTACCTAACCGGAACTAGTACTTTTATTTTTTGAAAAACCCCAGACCCCTTTTTACATAACTAAAGCTTTTTTCTAGGTTTGACACGATGCGCTCCTTAAAAAAAATTTTTTTTACGATACTTGACCTTAACGTTTCTCAGTTAACGTATATTCAAACTGAATAAAATCTTAAAAGCTTTCACCAAATTAATGCTGGGGTCCTTAGAATTCCCATTTTAGAACCTACTCCTTTACACCAATGTCCTTTTCTTTTTACTGACTAACGAAAATTTTTTTTAAAAAACTTTTTAATTAATAAAATTAAGGAAAGTTTTTTTAAATATAATTATGTATTTAAGACATTTTACTAGACAACTGTCTAGTTATGTCTAAAACACATAATTATATTGACACAAAAAACCCTTTTTTATTTTTATTTGCATACGTCATGGTAATATATTTTCAGTAATTTTGTTGGTTTAAGAATTATATTCCTTTAAATGGACAAACCCAAAGTTCAATAAACAATTATATTTTTTTACAAATCCCAAAAAAGAAATAAGCAAATCAATTTTACCAAAACAAATAGTTTTCCCAAGTCTGAAACACATACTTAACCCATTAGCGCCCGAATTTTTTTTTTTTAAAAAAATATAATTTTTTTTCACATTTTTCGTGTTGATTTGATGTATGAAAGTCGAAAAAAAACATTTTTTCAAAAAAAGAGTTAAGATCTGAATAAATGAGTGATACCATATGGTATCCGTGGGCGTTAAAGGACATTTATTTCATTTTTGTACAAATTTTAAATAAATTTAAGAAAATCTACAAAAGTTTTTATTCGTGAATTACAGACGAAAAAATATTACTTATCATCTAATTAGTATGATATGGGGAAAACAATTTACGAAAAAAACCAACGTCACATTTCTGACACATGGTTTTTGCCGAACGATTTGCAACCAGTTCCCGCACAACGCTTTTTTTGGCAGGAAATGACAAAGGATTTCTGTCATACCTAACATCAGAAAGAACATGTTTGGTAAGTTATTCGCCCTGGAGATTTGACTGGGTACCATATGTCTTCAGGTAAACTTCAGGACAATTTCTCTTCTAAATTCCAAGTTTGATATGTTGTTATTTTTTTTTTTCAGGACCATGCGTTTTGTATGGCAGCGTCTATCATCCAGGTAAATATGGACCAATACCACTCTTTCCCTCTAATTCCAATTCGATAGGTACTCATTGGTCCATTAGATCGGTTCCACCCATATGGTTGTTGTATGAAGCAATACAATTAGGGCGAGATATAGTTATTTTTTGTTCTCTTGCTGGAGTACCTTTTCACGGGACCTACAGGCTGACACCCGACTTCTGTAGCCATTGAAACAACCGAGTTGTCCATCCATCTAACAAACAGGACTCCATCATTTCCTCAAGAACATGTTCATAAAACCGCGACTTTTCTTTTGAAAATCTTTTTGGCTGTTAGGACATGATTTTGGGAATCTATTGTCTCTAATGGTGCCTATTGCGCCGTAACCTAGGTGTCGAAGGTAAGATAGCAAATTTCGACCAGTGAAAAGATTATCAATATATGAACCTTTGGGTAAATTCTTATGTGATAATTCTTTTAACATTAAGATTAATGGAGCTGCGGCTTTTCCAAATAATTTGTCAAAATGTGGATTACCGCGGGGATCCTTTCCTTGATACAAGTCAAAATTAATTAGATATCCATCTCTTGTGTTAAGGCTCCACATTTTAAAACCAAATCTAATTGGTTTGCCACGGATAAATTGTTTGCATCCGTGGCGTCCAAAATACTTGATCATGGATTCATCATATGAGAGATTTTTAACTGGTTGGAAGTTTTCTAAGAATTTCTGCTTTAGCATATTCATAAGGGGCCGTAGTTTCCATGCCTTGTCATCTGTTCATTTTTGTTGTCTCACATGAACAAATTTTTGAATCTGCAGAAATCTGTTTCTCCTCATACCGTCAGACACCATTTTTTTTTATGAACGTCATCTTTCATCCCCCCAGTACATTCTTTTTGAAGGGAGAAAATTTAGCCCGTCAAAATAAGGAATTCCAATGAAGCATTTAATTTCCGAAGCAGTTATACTGGGGTCGGGTTCTTTTCAAAAATGAGAGTACCGCTGGGTCTGCCCCAACTAAATGATTTATTATAATTATCAAAAAAAAACTCGAACAAACTGACTGGAAACATGCCCTGGTATCGGAATAGTCAGCATCTGGAAATGGCCCCAAACCCTTGGTAAAAATTGCTCCAAGGAGCCAACAAGGGGCATCCTTATTTACTAAACGCTCTGTGATCCACGCATCATTATCCGGGACTTCTTGGTGTTCCTCAGTTGGTTCAGGGATGTCTAACTCCCAGCCTATAGTAATAAAACCAAGAATTCAAAAAATAGTATCTTGTTCAAGCATACTATTGTCATATTACCTCTCCGGAAATCTTTAGCTGCTCCTAATCTGTCATTTTTGACAAGTTTTATTTCAGGGGAGCCCGTAATTGCCGACCTAGAATGGAATTATTTATATGAAATTAACAGTTAAAAGATGACGCCATTCTTATCATAAGATTATAAATTAATCCTCCATCGTCTTCGTCGGCGAATCTTCGTCAGAATCCACGTTTGCCTCGGGAGGGTGAATAAAAATTTCGTCAAGGGTTTTTAAGGACGTCGGTATCTTCATTTAGCATATCTATTGCAAGAGTGAAAATCCACGTCTAAAAAAAGAAAACCAATTAGTGCGACTTCCCAGCGGTTTTTTTTGCCCGAAACGCCCCCCGGATACCATAGGTATCGGTAGGGTTTAACGGACAAAAAAAAAACGTGTTTATAATATACAAAAAATAATGATAAACGTTGAAAGTATAGTGTATTACAAATATTTTCACTCACAAACTATTGTAAAAATATGAATTGCATGCTCAAGAGTACTTACGCCCATCGAATGTCCATGTTTTTGGCACAAAAACCATCTCGTAAAAAAACTAAAACTACAACGTGCCCAGTGATCGAAATGACCTTTACAGCTCGAAACACCCGAACAACTAACTGAGTAGCTGTTTACCATGTCTAGGTGCATAACCTTAAGCAATTGGAACTTTGGGGGGAATAGCGAACAGGTGATAGAATACCGTATGGTATCCGTGGGCGCTAATGGGTTAAGCTAGCACTTTAAAATCAAGTTATTAAAACAACCTTAGCATCGTCTTATATGACATGACGGATCTACATGCTATTTCTTTAAAAAATTAAAGTTTAACCAACAAAATTTTGTCCAATTCAAAGTCTTTTACAACAATAAATTTTATATTGTCAAACATAAATTCACCACATCATCAATTTTTCAGTTTCAATCTTTCTCCACAATTGCGCTACTGCAATATTTTATACCTGTTGTGTTTAGTTTTCATGCGTGATATAAAGTGACCTCGAGGTCGGCGGTTAAATTTATAGATTGTATGTTCATGTAACTTAGGGTCCTTTGCAAATTTATGTTGTTTAGAAACTACCTTGACAAACAAACTGATATATAGTGGTCAACGCGGTTTGGGATGTCATTCGTTTTATGCTGAATGTTTCAGGACTTTGGCCAGCCAAACAAGAAACTTTACCATATGATGTTTGCTTTTCTTAAGGCAGTAACAAACAAATTGTTCTTTTATTTTATCAGCAAAGTTTTATTTTTAATAAATACTATCTATTTTTACTATTTTATGTAATTTGCACAATTGTTGAGGACACATATTAGGAAAGCATTTTTAATTGTCAATAATATAAAAAGACTTAATTTTGGAAATAATTTCAACTTTGCAAAAAGTTGAAGATAAACTGAAATATGGTAATTTAAAAAGGTTAACTTAGATATAAATACTGTAAAGCTATTTTAATATTTTGTTTATTATATTACACTTTTTAACGTTTTACAGGGTTTTAAAATATCTATGACATAATAAATACAAAGTTTAAACAAATTTGTTTATTATGTTGTTACTTTTTTCAATACAATAAAAAAATGTATAATTATTATTAATTAATTTTGGAAATAATTTCAACTTTGCAAAAAGTTGAAGATAAACTGAAATATGGTAATTTAAAAAGGTTAACTTAGATAAAAATACTGTAAAGCTATTTTAATATTTTGTTTATTATATTACACTCTTTTAACGTTTTACAGGGTTTTAAAATGTCTATGACATAATGAATACAAAGTTTAAACAAATTTGTTTTTTATGTTGTTACTTTTTTTAATACAATAAAAAAATGTATAATTATTATTAGTTTACGGCACTTTATTCCTAATATCTCAATAAAACAAACTATTTTACTGATTCTACAATAATATTCACAACAAGCATCACATTTTTTACAAAGATCAACTAATATTAAGTTTATTCATACAGGACAAGTAGATAAATTAATGAACTTTTAACCTTACCAACGGCAAATGGTTAAACGCCAAAGTGGAGCACAAACAAATTTTATATGTCCAAACATTGTATATTTAAAAGTTAGTAATCAGTAATATGGAGTTTCTCCCGTAAAACATGTTCATTTAGTATTGTTAATTATGTTCCCGCGCAGGCTGACAACCTATTAGATACAGGGAGAAGCAACAAGGGTTGAAAGTGCAACATTTTTGGGGAAAAAATTGTTATCGAAAATATGCTTCAAAATTTTCCAGGTGAAGGTCTAAACCCCTTTAGGTAAAATCCCAAGAAGCTGACTAGGTGGATATAAAAGGAGTCGAGGTGGAAGGGTTATACCCACTCACTTCTTTTAACCTACAAAAGGGGGGGGCGAATAAAGGTAAAGAGGGTAAAAATTTAGGCAAAAAATTGTCATCGATAATATGTCAGCCATTTTGACCACTTAAAGTTGAACCCCTAAGGTGTCTAAATTCAAAAGGGCTGACACTAGGTGGATATCAAGGGCAGATTAACGGGGTCAAATTATCTCAAAAATAAATCATTTATAATTATTATCAGTAGTACCACTGTAGATACTTAAAAACATTTTGGCATACATTTACTATGTATTAAGAGGCATCTTTAAGTATAGTACATTTTTTTAATTTTTACCAGTAGTGTTCGTACGAAATTTGACCTGCCTGTTTTAGCAAATATTAATGGTATGTCACTGATTTCTGTTAAAATAGAAAATATTTTTAAAATCCCCAATCACTTAAAAGCAAAGTTGATCATTTAATGTTTTGCATTTCGATGCACGGTTTTCGCTTAAAAAAATAAAAACCTTTTTTCTGCATGATCCTAACAATATCGGTAAGCTGGAGCCAAAAAATCATCGTCATCAGTAATATGAAATTTCTCCCGTAAAACATATTTATTTAGTGTTGTTAATTATGTTTCCGCGCAGACTGACAACCTATTGGATACAGCGGGTAGAAATAAGGGTTAAAAGTGCAAAATTTTTGGGGAAAAAATCTTCATCAAAAATATGCTTCAAAATTTTTCCAGGTAAAGGTTTTAACCCCCTTAGCTGAAATCCCAAGGGGCTGACAGCTAGGTGAATAAAAAGGGGTGGCGGATAAGGGTAAAGCGGGTAAAATTTATGCAAAAATCGTCATCGATAATATGTCAGCCATTTTGACCACCTAAAGTTGTACCCAAGGTGCCTAAATTCAAAAGGGCTGGCAGTTAGGTGGATACCGAGGGCAGTAAAACGGGATAAAATTATCACAAAAATTAATCATTTATTATTATTATCAGTAATATATTTATATAGTAAAAGCACTTAAGATATTTTAATAAAATTTGGCATACATTTACTATGTATCAAGAGGCATTTTTTTAATGAGTACATTTTTTTTATTTCCACCATGGCGTTCGTAGGTATTTGACCTGCCTATTTTGGCAAATATTGATGGAACGTCACTGATTTTCTTTTAAATAAAAAATATTTTTGAAATCCCCAATTATTTATAAGCACTCATAACAATATCGGTAAACGATATCACCATGCAGAGAAATATTTAGATTTAATTTTTCTTGGTAAAGACCGTGCGTCGGACTAAAAAAATTATGAGCAGATTTGATCTATTGTTTTTTTAGGCCGACGCACGGTTTTCACCTAGAAAAAATAAATCTAGATATCCGTCTAATAGCACAGATCAAAATTGTTAGTGGTATAGTCTAATATAATGTATTTTAAGTTAACTGTTTTTCCTGGATCTTAAAAAACCAAAATAATACTACACAAATGTAGATCCATAGATTTATTTAAAAAAACGCGTATAAAATTATTGCATCTATATTTTTGAGTATTTGTATTTCATATAGAAACTCTTTGTTTTAGGAGTTTTATTTCACCGAGCCATTCTGATGTCAGGTTCAGCACTTAGTCCATGGGCCTTAGTTCAAGAACCTTCAAGATATGCGGCCTTAGTAGCTATTCATGCCAATTGTTCTCAGAGCTTCCCCACGCTCATCTCTAAGTGCCTAAGAGAAAAGCCTTTGGAAACGTTGATCAACACCAGTTGTAGCGCCAGAATTCTCCTTTGCTTTTGGACCCAGTGTAGATGGTGTAGTCATTGATACTGGAGAACCACCTGAAATACAACCATTTTAATATTATTTAAAAATTTATTATTTTCTATAATACAAATAAATAGCGTTACTAATACCCAAAAAATTAGTCAAATAAATTCAAAAAATATATTTGGTTTAAATAGATTTTATAAACGGAGTACAAACATGTTTAATAAGCTGAGACTATAAACATTCTTGTTTATATTTTGCACAGTTTTCAATTATCCAAATATAAACGTATGTATGTACAACGGCAACTTTTTAATGTGGCAGTTAAAAATCAGTCAAATTTGTTTTTATGGGTTTACTGGGTAGTTATATACTTTAATATAACTTTCAGATTTTTAACTTTTGTCAGTTTAAAGTTACCATTTAAAAGCATTTTTTTTTAAATTAAAAGTATGAGATTTTTATAACAAAAAAACAATGTGTTTAAGTAAATTTTTAAATATTTTATTCACGTCACCCGTGTAAGTTATATGCATATTTCCAAAAAAAAAACAATAATAATTACCAAACCGTTTTTGAGGTGAGGCATTAAAATATATTTCGATTGTATTAGGTTATTTTAGGAAACTATTTTTTAAATTAAAAAAGACATTTCAACACATTATTAGCATAAAAGTCAAATGTTAAAATCAGAAAGAGGTGTAACATACATTAAACCATATTGAATAAAATCGCACCATAATATATTAAATAAGGAACAATTTAAATTTTATTTGTTACAATTTGATCTTTAAGTAAATCCTGGATATTAATATCCGTATTCAACCAAAAAATCATTACTTACTAATTTATATATTGTGTAGTATGCGGTTTTAGTTAGTCATCTGTGATGTTTAATTCTTTGTGTCATAACTTAAAAAGCTTAACTGGTAGAAATAAGAATTAGTACACAACTAGAATCTATGAAAAAATCTACAAACTACCCCGTAAATACAGCCAAAATGCGCCCCGCTGTACATCACCATCATTCCTTGGCCATGTATCGACGATCTTTTGGTTATAGAGTTTCGTAACGATTTAATAATCTCTGTTTACTAATTGAGCAATGCTTTTTATTTGCTGTCCTAAAAAGTCGTTCTAAACCTATTTATCTTTTTTATCTTTAGTTGAATTATACAACAATATTACATTATCTTTCATATTATATTTAAATTGGATAACAATTATTGGTAGTTATTAACTGGTTTTGATTGGACAGTTCTCGTACTTTTAATTACTTTTTTTTTAAAACTTTGATTAAAATTTTTTATTTTAAACCCTTATATATGACTAACTTATAGCTAGATTTTGCCGTCTGTATAACATTGATATTTTTGTTATATTTTATTTTCGTAATATAAAGACATTTTTATTTTCTATTTACTTATAACTATTTAAAATCTTAAATAAATATTTTTTGACCAAATACAAAACTAAAGCAAACATTCGATATAACTAGCAAGTGCATTTAATTTTTAAACATAAAGTACCCTTAAATTATTTTAAAACTAAAAAACAATATTATATGTGAACATTTATTTTAACCAATTAGCGTTATTATTAATAACTTACACGCGATAACCAAATATATATTAAAAAAAAAGAACGTTAATAGCGGTCTAACTCTTTAAAATGAAAAGGTTAAAGATGTTCAAGGTGTATTTTATAAAAATTTGTCTTTGTCAACATAAATTAACTAAAACCATTTGCCAATGTTTGTTATTTTAATTGGTATACTATGTTTTGTCCAACTTTTTTTATTCTACTTAAATGTCTAATTAAATTTTATGTATTTTATTTTACACCGAAAACAACGTTTTAGAATACGAAAGTAAGATTTTGAATTGTTTTTATTTTAAAAATAAATATTTACCGCAATTTTGCATAGTAGCAAAATATGCACTAAAATTAAATATTTTATTTAAAACAAATGATATTTATAAGTCCCTTGTGTTATTTTAAAAAATAGTATTATGAATTAGATTTAAAGACTTAGAACTTGTTTTATCAACAAAACATTTATTGTTTTGTAAAAATAGGCTAGTAAAATATAATAGCTTATTATTTTGAAAATTATATTTTCTTTATATTAATACCAAGAAACTATCTTAGCTCAACGATCTTAACGAGCGCATAGTAACAATTTGATCTTTTTATATTTTTCTTTTAACAAATTATAATTAAATAAAGTTTAAAGGTCATTAAAACAACAAAACAAAACATTCTATAGACTTTTCCCATTAAATTCATTTTTTATCGCATTGTCAATAAAAAAAAACAAAATTTTAGGTAGTCGGTAAAAATAATAAAGCCATTAAATTTAAAAATGAACGAAGACAACAAGTACATAATTTTCGTTACTTAGGAGTCCACTGAGACCGAAAAGCCGGAAAAAGTTGCGAAGGCATAAACGTCCTTCTTCGCACGTCAACGCACGAACGATGCTCAACACACGCCCATGCAAATATCATTGGCCTAAATTCGCCCTTTTACTCCTAGTGAACGACTAGGAAACCCCAAAGTGGAAATAAAATTAATAAAGATACATCGTATGCGATTAAAAACTTTACATTTACCTTCACCACAGAATGATCAGGTGTTACATTTGGTCGGTTTTATAGCACGGAGCGAAAATGTAGACACTTACAACAAACATTATGAATCTCTTTAAATGTGTCTGTATCGCAAATTGCTTAAAATATCATGAACACAACATGTTAGCAATAAAACAGTACTTAGCACAATGAATTAGAAAAAGAAAGATATTAACAACCATTAAAAAACAAAAACCAGGCTACTACTCCATCGTTTAATAATTTAAAAAGGTAAAGAAGAAGATTATTTTAAAATAATTGACTTAATGTATTAATTTTTCGTGTAAATTAAGTCTTTGTAGTTTGCCAAACAAAAGACAGTATATTAGTATGGAAAAACAATTAAAATTGCAAGCATATTTTGTCTTTTCTACATTATAATTTAAGGCCAAAGTAATTATTTACTGCATAGTCTAGGAGGAATCGGCGCATGAGTATTTAAAACTATTCCATCTCAATTTTTTTATACGATGCCCTTTAAATTGCCCTACTGATGAAATAAATGCATGTTGCCATGCGCCACCTGGTGCCATATTGCTTAAACCAAAATTGTTTAAACAATTGCAAAGAATTGTTACTTTTTAACCGAACAAACTTTTTTCATATTCTTTATTAAAATACAAATAAAAAAAGTCCTATGACTTTTTACGATAAAATTATTATTTTTGGAGATATAAATTTTTAAAAGTTCAAAAAAATTAAATTTGGGTACTTTTGAATCATGAAAAATATATAATAAAAAAATAATAAAACATAAAAAATGTATTTTATAATTTTTTATACAATAGTTAACAATATCCTTAATTGAGATTTTAAAAAATATATTGTTTATACAGGTTTTTTGATTGTTTTTTACGCGCACTTACAAGTAAAATAACTTTTGTAAAATTGATTTCAGGAAAAAAAAAACTTTTGTAGATATTTAAATAATTCATAACATTGCTTTTTTACAATTTTGATGAAGTTACTAGTTTTTGGGATAAATAATAAATAATGATTCAGGAGACAAGGGCCGATGCAGCGTATGAGTCAGAGAGACGGCGATGCTTAAAGGTAAGGGACGCATACTTGTAAGCGCGCTTAATAATCAATCAAAAAGCCTGTATAACCAATAAAAAAAATATAAATCTCAATAAAGGATATTGTTAACTGTTGTATAAAGAATAAAAAATATATATTTTTATGTTTTTTTTTAATATACCGGGTGTTTCTCAAATGTGGTGTCCTTTGATAACTTTTTTATTTTTTAAGATGGAAAAATGAAATTTGGCGTGTCGATATATGACCTAAAAATGCATTTAATGACGCGTTCAATTGTTTCTGACGATTTTCGGTTTCACCGAAAATGACCTCAACTTTGGAATTTTAAATGGAACACCCTGTGTTTTTTTTACCCATTCGATAGAAAATGACATCCTAAATACAATGACACCCCATATGTCAACTTTTGACATTTTTCTATAAAACCATTTAATTTTTTAAAATTCAATCTAGAGTGCCCTGACGTCGTTAAAACACAATTTTGAGTTAACGAGGCGTGAAAAAATAGTTTTTATTACCTACGTATTTTATGTCTTTTCCAGAAAGGTAAAAAGATTTAAAAAATTATTTCTGGACATAACTGAATTTTTCCGAAATGATGGTGGCTCGTTGGCATATTTAAAAGATATTTTTTTGTGAATAATTTGATACCCTACACTTGATATATTAAGTTAAATCAACACAAAAAAAGCAAAAATATAGGCATAGTAGTTGTTGCTTACAAAATTAATAACACATCCGGTCCGTGGCATTCGAAAAGAGTCAAATGCATTTTGGCAATTTTGTCAGATAGGCTTGAAATAAACAAAACGTTGATACTAAACAATGATGTTAATGATGACTTATAATTAAATGCGAGTTAGTTATTTAAAGTTATTGCTGTGTTTATTAATAGGGTATTTTAATTTAAATACCCATAAATATAATAATTATTAATAATAATATAATAAAATAATTATGATTCTTATAGCAACAACCACTATGCCTAATTTTTAGCTTTTTTAGTGTTGATTTAACTTTAAATATCAAGTGTGGGGTATCAAATTATTCACAAATAAATGCTCTTTTCGAATATGCCAACGAGCCACTATCTTTCATTTGAAAAAAATGAGTTATGTCCAGAAATAAAATCCAAATATTACTGTAGCCTGAAACGTAGTCTGCTTTGACGCTTCTCTTTATTGTACATAATTTTAATTATATCCTAAATATGTTAAGTTTAAATTACATAATTTAACTACAAATATTTATTCAAAATAAAAGTTGGTTTATTTATTAAATAAGCAATACTATTTTATTTTTGCAATCTTTTACCTTTCTGGAAAAGATATAAAACACGAAAGATAATTTAAACTATTTTTCCAAGCCCCCTGGACTCAAAATTGCTTGTTTTAACAACGTCATGGCACTCTAGATTGAATTAAAAAAATAATATTTTTAAACGAAAATGTCAAAATTTGACATATAGGGTGTTATTGTATTTGGGATGTCATTTTCTATCGAATAGATAAAAAATACTTAAAAATATTTTTAAACGAAAATGTCAAAATTTGACATATAGGGTGTTATTGTATTTGGGATGTCATTTTCTATCGAATAGATAAAAAAATACAGGGTGTTCTATTTAAAATTCAAAAGTTGAGGTCATTTTCGGTGAAACCGGAAACTATCGAAACAATTGAATCCGTCATTAAATGCATTTTAAGGTCAATATCGACAAGCCAAATTTCATTTTCCCATCTTAAAAAATAAAAAAGTTATAGGCGGAACCACCTTTGAGAAACACCCGGTATATTAATTATGGGTGTAAAGTACCCAAATTTGAGAATTTTAACTTTTAAAAAAATATTTATGTCCAAAAATATTAACTTTATTGCAAAAAGTCATGGAACCTTTTTTAATTGTATTTAAGAAAAAATATAAAAAAAATTGTCCCGTTAAAAAATAACAAATCCTTGCAATTGTTTAAACAATTTCGTTTTAAACAATAGGGCACCAGGTGGCGCCATGGCAACATGCATTTATATCAGTAGGACAACTTAAAGAGGATAGTATAAAAAAATTGAGGTGGAATAGTTTTTGGTTCTCATGCACCGATTTCTTCCAGACTAGGAATCTATTTTTAATAATTTTTAGATAAGTTTACAAAGTATTTATTTAGAAAGGGGTTAAGTAACTAATGAAAAAGTTAAGAAAGTCAAAATACTTACGAAAATAAAAATATTTTAAAATATACTAAAGGGCTAATTGCTTTTCATTCTATTTCTAGTTTCTATTCGTATATTATTTCAACGCGCTATTTATAACTAATATACATTTCTGGAGACGAACGAGCCGTCATAGTAAAAGACGTGCTGAGTATGCAACGTATCATTAATCAAAGAAGCGGCATTATTTTACGTTAGAAACAACATTCTTTTAGATGCAAATGATTCTCGTTCACAAGTCTAAATGATTGATATCAGAGCTACGCAGTATGATGCAGAACGCTCCAAATATTGCTGTTGCCTGAAACGTAGTTTGCTTTGACGCTTCTCTTTATTGTACATAATTTTAATTAAATCCTCATTTACAAATTGTTTATGTTAAGTTTAAGTTACAAAATTTAACCACAAATATTTATTTAAAATAAAAGTTGGTTTATTTATTAAATAAGCAATACTATTTTATTTTTTCTTAATAGTTATAATATATCTTAGTTACAGTTACTTGCTAAAAAAGTTTATTTATTATTATTATTATTTAACATTGTTCTACTAAAAAACAAATTTTATTTTTAATTACTATATTGCCTATATTTTTTTATTTCCTAATTATATTTCAATCATCCTATATGAATCATCCTATGTGGATCATCCTATGTGGATGGAGGGAAAGTAGCATTTTTTACTTAAATTACTAACAGCAAACCTAGTTATCCCTTTATACTATTTTTGATTTTCTGCAAAAACTTAAAAATTAAAAAGGCAGTGTAAAATATATTATTAAAATTTATTTTATATTTGTAAATTTAAGTTACGTTAAAAAGCATTAATTATTAAACTATCAAAAAAATATTTTATTATAAGTTTACCTTTTGCTTGTCTAATTAGAATTTGTCTTTAAACTGTTTATAATCATTTTATTATTTATTAATTTATAAATTTTATTAACTTTATACAAATTTGCTTTCTTTTGTATTTATATTAACAACTTAATTATAAATATCATAAGTTTAACACTCTGTAAAACAAAATCTTGAAGGACACACGATACAAGGACGTTCTGTCCCTATAATCATTTATAAAATAAAACCCTTTAATATGGTTAACTATGGTGGAATATAATACTTAGTTTAGAAAATGTTGAAAAATTAGGTTAATATATTTTTTAAATATATTTAGGTAAAAACATGTTTTAACAAATACTTTAAAACAAAGATCTGATCATAACAAGATCAAAACTGTTTTAAAAATATTAAATCAATAATAAAAAGACGTATTAGTAGCAAAACAAATCCTAATATCAACACGATATGTCGTTAAAATATGTTGTATAAAAAGATAGAGAACAAGGAAAAAATCACTTTATACGAGCTGTCACAAGTATTAGAATTATTCACAGTGCACTGATCCTCTAAATGTTTTATGGTAAAATTTATGTATTAATTGAGCTAAATATTATTTTTTATATTTTTGTATCTAGCACCTTTTTATGTTTTGCTTTACTGCATCCCATCTACTACGTACCCCAGGCGACATATAGACACCCAAAATATACGTTGCCACGTATGGTGGAGGCGCCATTCCTGTTCCCGTTTCTAGTGCCCCCGGGATTCAGTGCCACATATAGTGAATGCGTCCGTTTTCAGAAGCAAAAGAAATAAACATGGTTTGTAAGTGTCACAACCAAAGGATTATAAAGTATTGGTAAATAAAAGTTTAAAGTGACAGATCCACAATGTGGCTACATAGGTAGCAAGAAAATTTAGACTCCACATATCTATGGAAGAGCAAAGAAAATATAATAATTAGGTAGTGACTAGTCACCTTGACCTTTGCTAGACGGTTTACCTAAGCGAACACGTCGCCACGTATGGTGGAAGACGAAAAGATTAAGAAGCAGCAAGATGCTAAAAAAACACCAAATTGTGAAGCCGCAACTCTATTATTGGGAGAGCAAAGGAGACCGTCTTGGATAGCTGGATACATGACGATTTTGCGGTGCTAAGAAAGCTCAGGCTATTGGTAAATTAACGCTAAAGAGCTGAATGGTAAAAAAATTGAGTCAAAAAATTAAGAAATTTTAATAAAAGAAAATTAAAAATATGTGCTATGGATGGCAGATTTAAAAGAGTTACGGGTTAAAGTTGCATTGGAGAAAGCGCAACGTTGATGGTTGATTGCCTAACAGGTACACAACTTTAGGACACCTTAGCCGACAGCATAAAGCACTGTATAGATTTGCTTCGATGTTTTGGCTTAAACTGAACTTGTGTCCCTACAGATAAATATAAATTAGGGTGTAATTTTCTATATTTTCTGAAACACTTTATAGGGGACTTCTTCAATGGACTGGACTTCTTTTGATATACTTGGTATGTCCCATAAAGCATCTTGGATCATTTCAAGTCTTGCACGTTTTAAAACTATATTTTGGTGGGGGTATTTATATGTTTATTTTTTGTTTGGCTGACATTTTAATTTGAGTAGAAAGATTTTTTTTACACCTATCATTTTTTACCTCATGAATATGAAATATGAATAAGGTGTCGTATTAAAAAAAAATATTTAGAATGGTAAGCATGCTTTAAAATAATTTTAACAGGTACATACATTAAAATGGGTTTTGCAAAAAATAAATTGGTGTTTAGAGATAGACTTGTGGAATTACGTTCTGCTGCTTTTAGCCAAGTCATTCGCATCTTTTCATTGAATGGCACTTTAATTAATGTCGTTTCTCTTGTAGATAGTGGTGTTGTTTTACAATTGGATACTATACAATATCGAAAACAGTTTTTCTTTACACATTTTAACCCCGAACCTTTTACGATGACATACCTTTGTGACATGACGCGAAATAAAATATTGTTTTTTGCGCCAAGTTATACATTTGAATTTCAAATGCCTCTAGCTATTTTTAAAAAAATTCGTATAAAATAAACTTTTGGCAGAAGTGTTATTTAAGTATAAACAATTAATTTTGACCAATATAAAAATACATGCAAGTGGCCTATTACGGATAACTTTATTTAGACTAGCGAATATTTGCAACATATTTTTTAAGATACCCCATAAAAATCTTAAATAAAAATATTACCGAATAAAAATATTAGTCAATTTTGTACGACAGTGTTTCTAGACACTCTAACTCACTAGACTTGATTGTATTGAACCCCACAAAATTTATTTTGTTCCTTTTGTGACGGATTTTGCTTTGGCTGCATGATGTGTTTTGCTTTGATGCTTATGTGTGTGTAATGCTAACTGAAATAAACGACTTGTGGCATCCTGTTTTACTTTGTGTAGCAGCACATTAAAAGGACTTTAAATTTTGTCATAATATGTGTATATGTTCAATTTAAAGCCACCAAGAGATTAAATATATTATATTTAATTACATCATATAACTGTCTACATTATTTTGCTAATTTAAAATAGTTTGTTTACAACTAATAGTTATGCCTTTTGGTAAATATTACGGTAATTTTTAACATGACACGATAAAAAAACTCCGCGTTTAGTGGTACTTTTTTAGAAACCTAATAACTATATATTTTATTTTATTATAATAATGTTTTATAAATGTGCTAATAATACTTATACTGTTTCAAATACCTTAGAAAATAACACAAGAGAAAGTAAGAATATTGGTTATGTTTACAAAACTCTAGATTTTTTCTTGGTTTATTTTTAGGTAGTTTAATGCTCACCTCTTTTTTAAACGTAAATATATACTTTTTCCGATCTTGTTCTGGTAAAATAATATTAAATAAAAAATAATTTTTCATTTATTGTATTCGTAACAGTTTTTCGGTCGAATCCAATTCCAGTCGCGATCAGACTTGAAAAAAATTTGTTTGAGCGAGATGTATCGATAGTATGAATGCTCTTTTGTTCCTGGCTTAGTCAGCTGCTACCCGTTAAAGCGACAATCGCATCAAATGCAATTAATGTACATTTGAAAGATTTTATAAAATTTCTATTGAATAATTGAGGAAATTGATTATTTGCTTGAGTTGATAATATTTTCTTCGTCATCGAGAATCAAAGATATAACAGCTAATTCTTTAATCGGACAGTTCAATGATATTTTTCGGCCGCGAATTTTACAAGCAATTAAATACTTTAACGTTTATTTTATTATTAATTATAAGCCAAATACATCTGACTTTGATTCTTGACGGTTCAAGAGTAAATCGTAAACTGAGTCAGATTGTCTAATGTGAACATGATTAGATTTTACTAGACCGAGATCGGACCGCAAACGAACTGTGATCGACCTTATAGTGTTGATCAAGCCTAAAAATTATGGTTAATTATCAATTTATGCACAAAGTTGAAAATAACGGTACAAAAACTAAAGAAATAAAACGCCCTAACTCTATCAGAGTGTAAATCAGAGACACAAAATATTATTTTTTTTAAGAGAAAAGCGTAAATTTGGATATAAAGTCGTTTCGATTTTATTATGAAATTTTCGTTTTCTTTATATATTTTTAAAAGCAAATGCAATTTTTAACAATCACTTTATCTATGGCATGATTTTTATTTGATTAAGAGATACCAACCTATGTTTATTTTGTGTCATTTTTAATAAAAAGCGGCGTGTTAAGTATGTGTAAAGAAAATTAAATTCCATTATGTGTTGACACTTTTAGGCATTAATCTAATGGTCTGGTCTATAATCTCTGGAAATATCTTATTTTGCTTTACATCATGTCTAAGTGCTGCATAGTCTAAGAATAGTGTTTTAGGTTGCAAAATCTGCGCCCTGGGTTGTGCCATGGTAAGTAGTTAATAGAGTGATATTCCAAATTTACGTTAGGCTGACAATTGGTTGAGCGCCTACCACGTGGTTTCCGTTACAGCCTAGTATTATAGGTTATAACGGTCTTCGGCAATAGTTGTTAAGCAAGTGTACTAAGAATACAGCTACGTGACACTGCGGCAGACCGTAAGATATTGTCAGGTTATCTCTTCGAGCATATACACACTAAAGCGGTTGATGATTTTGCTAATTGCACGCAGATCGTTAAGGTATTTACACACCGAAAAAACACACAAAGACAAACATTCGTTCTTGTTCTCCTTGTTTGTGTGTGGTTTTTGTTTATTGTTTGCTTTTTCTGTCTACATAGCGCAACTAAATATTTGTTTGCTCTTGTTAAACTAGTTAGAATAGTTATGGATGACGATGAAAACAAACATTTTGTTTGATGTATGTATCGACGTTTGGTGGAACATGTGTGAACAAGAACAAACAAACGTTTGTTCGCAGTTTTTACTGTCTACACTAAAGAAAAACCTTTGTTTGATGATGTTTGTTCTTGTTTGTTTTTTCGGTGTCTACATACCTTTAGACAAATGTTGTACACTTGTCGCGCCAAGCTTGCCTCTTGTAAGTATATGCTCGAAGGGTTAGGTTGTACCATGCTGATACAGTTTGTTAGTTTTACAACATTTGTGATTGAAAATAAGTAGAAGAAAATATTAAGAAAATAGTTATAAAAAGAGCGCAGTAAATAAATTATTAACCATTAGTAAAATTTTGTGAAGTGATAAAAATTATTATTTAACCTACTGCAGACAGTTTTGGTCCATCCACATATATATTTTAATACTAGTTTTCCGGACGAGTTTTTGTGAACGGAACTGTCGTTTTGGTACCGATGCAAATTAATTTTTTTTTGAAATTAACACAGAAAATCCTGAAAAATTAAATGTCTAGGTTGCAGTGTATGACAACTATATTGTTGGTCTTTTTTTCCTACCAGGAAATATCACAGAAAAATGTTATTGCAACTCCCAGAAAATGCTGTTTATCCCGCATTAACTGAAATTGTAGAACAAAATACCCATTATAAAAAAATGAGTTGACCTTTTAGTAAGATGCAGTACCTTCACATTTTACCCTCGGTGGTAGACAGTATTTGGATGAATAATTTCCTGGTAGTTGGATTGGGCGAAGAGGTACAATTGGCCTGCAATGGTCACCAGATTTAAATCCGCTAGACTTTTTTTGGGAAAGCATCTTAAAAGTAATACAGTACTGAGTCAGAATTTAACTTAATGTATTATTGCCAAATATGGACAAATTACTTTAGAAATGCTCAGGAATGTGCAACGTCGTTTTGAATAAAACTAACGCCGGTATGAAAATTGAAGGCTCACCTGCAGTAATAGGTGAGTTATCTTAAACACACAAGATCAAAAATTTAAACTGTGTAAAACTAGTTTTACTTAGGGGTATTATTAAAAGTTTATCACTTTAAAATAATTGCATTATTTAAAATAAAAAACGTAAAAAATTATTAAAACACCATAACTTTCAATTTTACGAAACTTCGGTGTTAAAAAGTATTTTTTGGAAAACTACTGACTTAAATTTTCTAAATTGGAAGTCGTTAAAAAAGGGATTAAACAGCCTTAAAAACGAGGTATTACTTGACTCCTCATCCTTTTTTATAATTTAGGGGTGAAGGTCGCCTCTTCGAGCAGGTTTCAGTGATAGAATTGAAAATATTTACACAATGAAAAAAAAATGGATACAATCATTTTTATTGGCCCATCCTGTATGTAATTTAAAATAAATTAATACGCACATTTCTACTAAATTGCCTAACATATTATATACCTACACACATGTATATTAAACTTTGAAACGTCAGAATATACGTAACAATTTACGGGCAGTTTAATTTAAATTAACAGATATGTAGACAATGTATCAATAAGTACAACCAATTAAAGTGGTAATTATTTTCAGTCAAATACATTGAAACACATATGAAACTATTACGCCTTCCAAAAAAAGAAAATTCAGGAGTCTAGGCGATTTTCTTTTAAACGACAGCATCTGTGTCAACTTGACGTTGTTTCGTTTTCACTGGCCATATTGTAAAAATATGCTTGTGAAATATAAATACAATAAGATTATAAACACAAATTGTAATGCTTTTCTTGTCAGTTTGTATATTTTCCTTGTTTTTAAATTACCTTAATATTACCTTATTTAATAAAACAAAAAGTCCAAATTAAATTAAAAAGCAATAAACATTATTTGACATATCCAATAAAGAAATCTATTTAGTTTTTATCAAGTTTGATGTTTGATGGACAGCCAACTAAAATTCAATTACCCTCACTGTTACAGTGTATTCGATAGCGATGATATTTTCATTAGGCATAGGCATGCAGTCTGTTAACTATGATTAATAACCCCTTGGCTATTTGACATTTGTAAAAAATCGACATTTTTTTTGTTTAATTTATTTTCAGATTTATATAGTAAAAAGTATAATAAATATTGTATTATGGTTATGTTATTTACGAACAAATGTCATAAATTATTACGACATTTACAATGTAGTAAGAAATATAATATTGTAGTTAAAAAGTAAAAGCACTTTAATAAATTGTTAATTAACTAATAAATTAAACAAGATAATTTTGACATTAAGAATAAGGCCAGTTAAAATTTTACTTAGTAGGAACTTTTTATTACTTTTTAACGTTTTTGTTTTTTTCAATGCTCTATTATACAGGGTGATTTATGAGGAAATGTCCATACTTCAGGTACGTAGACAGGGTCCAAAAATAAACATAAAAGCCTATACAAATATGGGTCCGCAAGGCCTTCGTTTTCGAAATACACGGTGTTAAAATTTTTATTTAATTTTTCTATTTTTTTAATTAAATCTATGATAATGTAAATATTGGAGTAAAATTGGTATCCGGGGTTTTTTTGGTATGACAGATTCAAATCTAATCTTATTACGACTCTTACTTGTAGGCGGAGCCACCAACACTTCTTACGATTTTGAACAATCACAACTTTTTTGTACGGCCCTGTATTACATTTTTAAGTAAATTTAATAATTGTTTTGTCATATGGTATGTAATGGTATGGTATGTATTACAAAAGTATACTTGGTAAAAGTTGATATGAGCAACCGTTTGCGAGATATTTAAATTTAAAAAAATTACGTCGCATCTTATTTTATTATAGCAAAATATTAAAAAAATAAAACAAAAGGTATAATTAAACAATAAGTATTTTAATTTTTAATAAAATTATTGTTCTTAAATTATGTTCGCAAGACATAAGCTAGGTTTTATAATTTTTAAAAATTCCACATTTACTTCCAAGCACATGTCAGCTCTGTGGTGAACACCCTGTATCTCGAAAACGAAGGCCTTGCGAACCCATATTTGTATAGACTATTATGTTTATTTTTGGACCCTGACTACGTCTCTGAAGTATTGACATTTCCTCATAAATCACCTTGTATAAATAAACCTTAAGTCCCAACTGGGATTTTTTAAATACAATAAATAAAAAAAGGCTTAAAAATCAAAGTCAGCTTTTTTTTTCATTCCTTTATAATAGTCGTTTATAAATGATATGCCAGCTTTACAAACAATTATGTTTTTTGTATTTTAATAGAGCGAACATTATATTCCTAATGCAATCCTACATCTTTTGACAGATTAGGTCATTCGATTTTTAATTTTTTATACAGAATTAATTTTTATATTTTTTAAAAATAAGGATTACTTTTTAATAAGGTTAAAATAAGGTTTATTTTTATTTAAAAGTTGTAACCCTTTTTGCCTATGAATTAGCCACCAGGCCTTTAAATTGATATATGAGGTTGTTATAAAAGTAATGCATCTAGGTGTATACAGGGTGGCCCACCCCATTCGCCTCGGTTTTTCTATGAGAAATGAAACAAGTTGGGGAAAAACTTTTCTCGTTGTGATATGTGGGTCCATGAGGAGCATATTTCAAAATTATTTTGAAATATATAGGGTAACCCAAAAAGAAAGTACATATCAAAGTTATATTTTTTCTTATGGAACACCCCATATTTTTTATATTTTTAGATACTTAAGACCGAATAAAAGTAAGTTATTGTTATATTTTCTATACCTAAAACTGACCGTTTCTGAGAAATTTAGAGAAATTTAAAAATACAGACCATAATTTAAAAATTGTTTACACCCTGTAACATTATAACAAGCTGCTCGTAATTACACTTATTGCTTAAATTTTAGGTTTATTAACTATAACATAAAGTTTTACCTAATATTATATAGAGTGTTAAAAATTGCCCCAGTTTGACACACATTTTATTAATGACTTTTTGGTTAAATGGAACACCCTGTATTTAGTGACCTATTTTGACGCGAAACTAAATTCCCTTTAAAACTATATAAGGGGTTTTTATACCTATCTCTCTATTTTTATAAAGGCGTTTTATATTGACTTATCCTTTATTCTTAAATTTGAACAACCTGTATTGCAATTCAAAAAACCTTACTAGGGATCACGTTGATTCGCTAAGCATTAATTTTAAAGAGTATTAGTAATGAGAAAACCAATTATTCCTAAATATTGCATTCTAAAAATAAGGATCGAAATATAGTAAAAGACACACCTGTTCTAATTGTTGAGACGAAATATGGTAAATTGCCCTTGTTTCTTAGCAAATGTATCAGACTTTACTACTACTCGTGTTCCAATTATTCCACCCCACACGTTAACAGACCATCTGTGCTGGTGATCAAGGGTTCCAAAAATATTATGATTTTCGTCACTGTAGTAGTAAAAGTTATGTCTGTTAAATAATTCGTTATGAAAAATTAAGTCTGATACATTTGCTAATAAGCAAGGGCAATTTATCATATTTCGTCTCAACAATTAGGACAGGTCTGCCTTCTACTATATTTCTATCCTCATTTTTAAGAATGCTTTAATATTTTAGAAATGACAATAAATTGGAGTTATTACTTTTGCCTGCATTTTGCTTGAGATACATCTTATTTTAAAAATTTAAACTTGCGCCATTAGTAAATGTACGTGATCCTTAATAAAAAGGTTTTTTAATTACAATACAGTACATACATACAATACATTTTTAAGATAAAGGATAAGTCAAATATAAAAACGCCTTTTGCATAAAAAGCAGAAGAGATAGGTATAGGAAACCCAAATATGGTTTTAAAGGGAATTTAGTTCCGCGTCAAAATAGGCCACTAAATACAGGGTGTTCCATGTAACTTAAGGAAGTTATTTAATAAAATGTGTGTCCAAACTTTAAGGCAATTTTTTTCAACACTCTGTATAATATTAAGGTAAAACTTTTATTTGATAGTTAACTTAAACCTTGAGCTAAGCAATAAATTTAATTACAAGCAGCCCGTTATATGTTACAGGGTGTAAACAATTTTTAAATTATGGTCTGTATTTTTAAATTTTTCTAAGTTTCTCAGAAAAGGTCATTTTTAGGTACAGGAAATATAACAATAACTCACCTTTATTTGGTCTATAGTATCTAAAAATATAAAAAAATACAGAGTGTTCCATAAGAAAAAATATAACTTTGATACGTACTTTCTTTTTGGGTCTCCCTGTATATTTTAAAATAATTTTAAAATATGCTCCTTATGGACCCACATATGACCGTGCTAAAAATTTTTCTCCTAACTCGTTTCATTTCTGTATAAATCATTAACAAAATATAATTTTAACAGATAATAATTTGATACAATACACTTCTACAACTTTTTATTTTTAGCCTTAAATTAAAAAGGATCTTATATTTTATGAAAAATTTATAATCATACATAACAAGCACTATTCTTGTTTTCCATGATTTAAATATTTTGCCGTTGTTGTGATTATTTAAAAAAACAAGTGATAGTTATCACGCTATTACTATGTTTATTCGATACAATTCAGTTTTTCTGTTGTCAAAAAAAGTTTTTTTTTAATTCTTAGGTACAGATGAGAAAATTACTAAGAATTAGTTTAATATGCTTAGAAGATATGACAAACTCTTACATTGGGTATTTATCACAATATTGTGGTATCATGGTTGGGCACCATTTTAATTTGTGTAGCAATAATAAAGGAAAAAAAACTATGTTATGTCATATCAAAGATCTCATAACTTACAAAAAAATATTACAAAGTGGTAAAATATTAAAGGACTTATTTCTATCCTGTCCACATTAACGGTTATATTATAAAAGTTATACTTAATTAAGATCTAGTAAACAGGGTTTCATGCCTTTAAGTAAAATAAAATCACTTTTATCATACACTATTTTTTCTACAAACACCATTAAAAGTCCAAATTAATAATTTTTTATCGTCGACATTATTATTATTATTAAAATCTTATTTCATTTAATTTATCTATGAAATAAATTGCTAAGGTAAAAAAATCGAATTTGTTTATTTGTCTTTGTTGACAAGTAACGTCAAATTATCGCAAGTTCTTGTTCGATGGAAAATAATCAAGAAACTGAATTTCTCCCGGTAAAAATAGAAGAAGCTGCCAGTAAAGTTTCTTTTGAATTATTGCCTAGTAGGGCAAAGCAATAATACGAATTTACATATGATCCTTTTTTAAAATAGTGTGATCAGAAAAATGTTAGTGGCGAGAATGCCAGTGAAAAAGTGCTTCTTGCGTACTTTGAAGAAAAGTCAAGGAGAACTGTGAAATTTGACATTAAATAACATCGAAAATTTGGGAACTTTACTTATATACCAGACACAAAAACTAATTTGCAACGAACCTTTGTAATTAGTGGTACCTTGTAAATTAACTATTATAAAAAGTACATAGCCCTTTGTCCAGTGACTTTTAATGATTTAAGAGTTTTTATAAGATGCTTAAAGAATTAATGTGCTTCAGTTGGGATCAACACATTTGGTAAAATGCTTGCCCAAATGGCTAAATTTCTAAATTTGCCTGATTCCCATCTTTACACTGGACATTGCTTTGGACGTTTCTCAGCTAGTTTGTTGGCGAACTCTGGTGCTAATCTTACTACGAGTCCAGTACAGTAGCAGAGGGTTATATAGAAGACTTGCTACAAGAAAAAAAGAAAATTGCTGATCAAATTTTGTCCAAAACTTTGGTGGATGACATTGCATCTTGCCCGGGATAATCTTACCAAAGTAAATTGTGTAATAGCCACCAATGAAATTGGCCATTAAGGTTCTTATTCTAATTGTATTTTCGGTAGTTTTACTTTTAATTAAATAAATAATTTATTTTGATCTAAGTATTACGTTTCTGTAATTTTTTATCTGTGTTAAAAGTAAATCACTATTAGCACAAGTGCTAAAAGTAATAACTTTTAACAGGAGTGCCATAAAATGACATTTTAGACACTGACAACATGCATTAAAAATCAAACTTTTACCGATGTTCGTAAAAAAAGAATTTATATTAAATGTAAATTTAAATTAAAGCAAATGGTACAACTTTAATAAAAAAGCACATAATGTCGCAGAATGTTTGTTTGGTTAGCGGTTTTACCAATTAAGTTAAATACACACACTGAATTACCCACAATGTTAGTGTTGTAGTTGTACAGATAATTATTGAGATATGTATATCACAAATTAATGGTCCTTTAATTGTTTGCCTGTTTAGTAAATTTATAGGCGGCTTAATCCAAAAGTTTAATTGTAATTAAAGTCCGTTAAAATACTTCAAATTATTTCGCAGTAAAATAAAACCAAATACTATTTAGTGTATGTATGTAATAATAGAGACAAAGTAATACAGTTGGACAAATTTTCATTCGAAATTAAGACAAAAAATAATATAGTCTGCCGTCTTTATTAATTTTTATTTTAAAATCATTTATACAGAGTGTTTCGACATTGGTGGGCAATATTTTTAAAATATTAAAAAAGATTCATATAAACATGCCGTGAAAATTGCTGCCTAAGGAAGCTAGTGCCCCCGAAAGAAGGGTTCCAATATCACGTTTTTAGTAATATTTCTGAGACCGTTTAGGAAACGGTAACTAAAGCTGTTAATTTTTTAACCTTGCACGTAAATGATTTTTTCAATTACATTGTTCAGGATATCGCCTAGTAAATTTTGCCCCAAAATTTTTGTTAGTGGAACTTTAGTTCTTTTAGCACCAAATAATGAAACTTTATTAATTTTTTTACAAAAAAGGGCTTTTTAATTGATCTTTGTATTTTGGCTCATTTTAAGTAAAATCATTTTTCACTACTAACTACCATAATATCTATTAAAAATAAATTAACGAAAACCCTAATTGAAATTTGTCAATAGTCGGCCATTGACTTAAATCTGTTTTGTTTGTCATTTGTTCATTTACTCTTGCGTAATTTTACAAATTACCTTTTTTTCGATGTTGTGCTAAGTCAATATGACTAAATTTTACTTTACTTTTCACTGATTTTACCAAATTAAGCTAGCCTCCTTAAACTGTTCCAGACACATTAGGCAAGACGTGATTTTGGGACCCATTCTTCGAGGGGCTCTAGCCATTGTGGCGTGCATTTTAAAAGCATGTTTATATAAACTTTTTTTGTTATTTTAAAAAGTACAATGGGTCTTGGAAATATTGTCAACTAATTTCGGGACACATTGTATCAATGGTTGCTAAAATAATATTTTCTCTAGTAGAGTTGCTTGAATATCAATCTTTTAAAATGATGTATATCGCTTGAATAGAGTTAACTATTGTTTAAATATTATAATACCTAGAGAAATAAATATTATTAATAAGTTACAATGCAAATAGATCTCATCGCTAACATAGATAAATTTCATTACAACAGGCTGTTTTAAACCATTATTACGAGATCCGAACCCTTTTATTTGTCGGTATTGTTTTTCTTTTAACCTAATTTTTGTAAATAATACATAAGATTTTAGCATTATTGCCCGATAAAATTTAGCCGCAACTACCGGGAGATCCAAAAACACGGCATACTGCCATTTTGTCTAAATTTTTTAAGATAAAAATTGAAACCCGATGATATTATATAATGTTAAAATCGCCCTTTTTTGACAAATCACGCGACTGCGGTAACTTCCAGTTTCACGGAAAACGGTCTCAATTCTCAATTTTGAAATAAGAAACCCTATATGTTATTACATTTTTGAATATCAGGGAACATTTTGCGTCTAATGGTGTCCTATTTGTCAAATTTTGACAAATGGCGCAACGTTGGGCGCAAAGTGTTTTCAGAAAACCCACTCACTTTAAAACTACCTACCTACCTAGTGTATTTATTTAGGGGTAGTTGCGGCTAAATTTTGCCAGACAACCCTAATGCAATCTATTCTACTTTCATGTGTAATTCATAAAAAATTGGTTTTACCAAAAAAAAAAACAAATACCTGCGGATTTAAGCGACCGAATCTTAGACCATACCAATACTATTACAAATATTATAAAATAATTTAAGAAGCTGTCTTTGGAGACGGGGCATATTTTTTTTATTAATGTGGTACTTTATACAAAACATTATACAGATAGGGGGACCCTACTAGGTATATAGAAAAGGACCGGACAAATTTGCGATTCCCTTTTTAAACACTGCACCCCCGGTTGCGCGACCAACCGGCGCGTTTTTTTTCAACCCGGGGAAAATTTTTTTAAACCCCGGACAGGTTGGGATGTACTGCCGTATTTCATTTTTTTTATAATTATTTACGAATGTTGGAGATATCGCTTATCAGAGTTTTTAAAAAAAAACAATAAAAAAAATTATTGTTTCGATGCTAAGGAAAGAAAACATGTTACTCAAAAAAAACCCAACAAAAAAATAAAAAAATAATTCTTTAAAAAAAAATTTAAATAGAAAAAAAAAAATATAAAAAAAATTAATTAATGAAGCAGATATTCAAACAATCCACCCCCTTCCGCAAAAAAAATGTTCTAAGCGATCATAGAAACTTCTTAAAAAATTGTTTAACATCACAGATGTAATTGTTGCAATTTTTTTACCGCAATTCATCAAGATTCATAGCGCGATCATCCCAAAAACCATAAATTTTGGATTTTGCATAACCCCAAAGAAAATAATCGTTAGGAGCCAGATCAGGGGCGGGGGGGCCACGGTATTTTCCCCTTCTCAATCCAGCAATAAGAGGTTTTGGGGAAAAAAATATTTAATTAACCAAAAAACCAAACTTTATTATGTGCTGGACAGCCATCTTGTTGAAACCACACTTCATTAAACGAGGACCTGCCAATCGTCTAATTTCTGGAACTATTTGCTGTTGCAAAAGATCCAAATATTTTTGACCAGTTAAGTTACCATCAATGAAGTATGGCCCAATAACATGCTCCCCATAAATACCGTTCCAGACATTTACCTTTTGAGGACGCTGACTTCTAAGTTCAAAATACCTATAACGGGTGTGAGTAGGATTATGCCTACCATGGAGTGGAAATGTGGACTCATCAGTAAAGACAATGTTTCGAATAAAAAAAATCTTCATTTTCATTTGCCTTATTCATAATTTTTTCACAAAACTTCATTCTCCTGATATTGTCCTCAGGATAAATTTTTGGGGTTTTTTTGAATTTTGTATGAACGATTTTTATTTTTTTTTAATTTTTTCCCTTTCCCCGTTCTTGTACTTAAATCAACCTCATCTGCAAGCGCACGTGTTGGTAAAGTTGATTTTCATTAATTAATGCCAAAAAATTTAAATTTTTTTTTGCTTTCCGTTCCTCATTAATTTTTTGGATTTTTTTGTATTTTATGGTTTCTGGGAGAAACGCACCCTTTTTTTTGGAAATTATTTAAATTTTTTAAAAAAATAGTGGTAATTGCAGGGTGTGGGCTATTAGGATAATTCTCAGCAAATATTTTTTTACCCGCTGTAAAGAATCCCCCATAATACCATTGAACAATTTTAATTTTTCCCTCAATTTGATAAATATCCATTTTAGGTTTTTAATGAAGGGGATTTTTTTAATTACCTGCCAATCGTCTAATTTCTGGAACTATTTGCTGTTGCAAAGATCCAAATATTTTTGACCAGTTAAGTTACCATCAATAAAGTGGGGGCCCAATAACATGCTCCCCATAAATACCGTTCCAGACATTTACCTTTTGAGGACGCTGACTTCTGTTCAAAATACCAAAAAGGTTTTGGTGGTTTTTAGCCACCATAGAGGAAATGTGGACTCATCAGTAAAGACAATGTTTCAAAAAAAAAAAATTTCATTTTCATTTCCTTTTTATTCATTTTTTTTTTAAAAAAACTTCATTCTCCTGATATTGCCCTCAGGATAAATTTTTGGGTTTTTTAAATTTTTTGTATGAACAAATACTTATTTTTTTAATTTTTTCCCTTTCCCCGTTCTTGTACTTAAATCAACCTCATCTGCAAGCGCACGTGTTGACAAAGGGGATTTTCATTAATTAATGCCAACAAATTAATTTCTTTTGCTTTTCGTTCCTCATTAATTTTTTGGACGTTTTGTATTTTATGGTTTCTGGGAAAACGCACCTTTTTTTTTGGAAATTATTTATAATTTTTAAAATAGTAGTAATTGGGGGTGGGGCCTATTAGGAAATTTCCCCTCAAAATTTTTTTTCCCCCAAAAAAGACCCCCTAATACCATTGAACAATTTTAACTTTTTCCTAATTTTGGGGATAAATATCCATTTTAGGTTTTTAATGTTAAGGTTTTTTAAAAAAATACACTTGTTTTTACCTTAAATTCGCCGGGAAAAAAAAATTTTTTTATACATTTATAATTCCCAACAAAAAAAAAATTGTGTTTTTTTTATTTTTTTTTCCCAAAAAAAAAAAGAATGCATAAATAAATAGCGGTCTATTAAAAAATTGTCCGATCCATTGGTTATATACCTAGTAGGGTGCCCCTGTCTGTACACCATAAAATAATCTCAGAAAATTTTGGACGGTGTACTAGACTCTACTCTTCTTTAAAAACAGTTTTCTTTGTATTTTTATTTTCTAAATTTTGTCTTTGATTATATGTACTAGAAAATATTTTTTATAAATAAGCTATAAATAAATATTGGTTATATCGAGCTTCATCAAGCGATACTATCTATTTATATTACATAAAACATTTTAGCGTGTTTTCACCCCTATTATAACTTCGATATTGTATTGTATAAAGGTATGAGATTTAATATATAAAATAAGTGTGATAAATCTAGAAATTTACGTCAAGTGGTTTCTAATATGCAATTTTAAAAACCGCCCATTTTACTACTAAGTGACTGACTAAGTCATTAACTCAAAAAAATTATGGGGCACTTCCCGAGAAATTGAAAAAATAAAACTGTTTATGTAGTTAGGTTTTGAGACACAAGTAAGGTAAAAGTTTTTAAAACTGCACATTTTTACTCGAAACGCCCTAAAACAAGGGCTGTAATTTCACATATGTAAAGATTATTTAAAAAATTAGCAATCTAATTATAGTTAAGTTTCTGATGTAATAATTGCTTAAGAATTGAAAATAAAGACAGGATTTTATTTCATTTATTAATAAACTAAAGAAAAGAAAAATTATCTCACCAAAAAACTAATGTAAGTTATTGGCCAAGTTACTATCCAAAAATATTGGTGTTTTAAAGTACTGAAATCTAAAATTAGAACCAGTTCTGTCCACAGTTTTCTTCTAAATAAATTATATACCCAACACACCCTTTTTGTCTTTAGGATACACAACTGAGCACCTATTATGATGTGTGTTGACTTTTAATTTAATACACATGATGGGTAGGTACTTAGTTTTGTATCCTAGAGACAAGTTGAAATGTTAAACTTTTAATTCAGTTATGGATCCTAAAAATAAGAACGGTTTGTTGAGTTTGTAATTTATTTTAAATAAAATTGTGGTCAAAAATTACTTTAATTTTAAATGTCAATACCTTTATAGTTCATGATTTTTGGATAGTTTTGAATTAATGTTTTTGTTTTAGTCAATAGCTTGCAACAAGGTGTTTTAAATAATAAAAATAATTGAAGTCAACTGAGCGGTTGTGTCGAAATTATTTAATATCAACTGAAATTGAAATAATTGGAGTTTATTAGTGGAAGAAATAATTTTCCACCCTCCAGACTTTTGTACAGGCAACGTGACATGGATTAATTTTTTTTTATCATGCACACCTGCTTTATTTTTACTTAAAGCTACGCCTATGGAAAAAAACGAAACTTATCTGAAAAATCGTTCTTGTTTACCTCTGATGAATTTTGCTTTAAAATAATACAATGTTTAACCATTTTGGTTTATTAAAATTATAAATTTTAAAAGACCTGGGTTTATGGGGAGAAAGCCCGATATAGACCCAAAAAAATTCACGAGCACAAGAAACACACTTTTACTGAAGATCTGTCAGTACTATCATTCCAAAAGAAATTGTAGCAACAGTTTAAAGTTGTCAAACTTAAAATAATGATAACATCAGCCAGAAATATGCCTATGTATGAAGACAAAAATACCCAGTTTTAATTATTTTAAAGTTGATTATAACATTTTTAAGAAATACCTTTGGACATAAAAGACGCATATCTTGTTACTGTTACAAATTTGTTATTATTATTAGTAAACGCAAAATTTAAAGGATACAAAAAAAGTTTAAGAAATCCTCGTAAACAAGTAGGCAGCAATGCTGTCATTTTCTTGGTAATGAAAGGAGAGGTCTTATTTTTTTTGGTCCTTTGCATCCTATATTCGTTAAAAGCTCTTTGCCTTCAGATACTGAAAAAAAACAAATTTTAAAATTGCTCTCAACACCTTTTTTCATTTTAACCTGGTATATGAGTAGATAAGCTACCTGACTCCGGCCGCAAATTTCGTCATTTTTCCATAAGTAATACATTGGGAAATTTTTTAAAGGCCGATTTTGCACTCACTTTCGGTCTAGCACCACGTCGTTGCGGTAACCCAGCCAAGTATTGACCAATTCCCCCCGGTTTTTTCTTTAGATTAAGGGGGCTGACCAAGATTATGGCGCTGACCAAGATTATGAAAATGAATTCATCAGAAGACCTCGAGTAATTTTTTAAAAAAAAAGTCCTCACGAGCAGGATTTAAAAAACCTTGACCTAGCGACCGAAAATTTGAAGCGCTGCCACCGAGCTAGGGAGAATATTATATATAAAAGTGAAATGAATGTATAGGGCCCGAGTATTACGCCAGCCCCGTGAGTATAATAGTTAAGGAAAAAAAATAGTAATAAGGTCGTTTAACTGCCATTAAAAATATTTAAAAAAAGTATGGTTGTATAACGCCTGAGGAAATAATAAAATAAATAAAAAAGTTCGTATCCACCAGGATTCAAACCTGCGTCAGTAGAGATAGATGGACAGTTTACGATCACCCTGACCCACGTTTATCATAAAATCTCTGACGTCATTGAATATTTAGGAATCTTGTGTGATGCAAATTTTGGGGGGGGTCAAATATCTGGGGAAATGTCACCTGTCAAATGTCATCTGTCACCTGTCATATGTCAAAAACCACGTGATTTAGAAAATGGTCTTTATGCGTAGGATACTTGTGCTAAAACCTAAAATTGATTTGCGCAAATGCGAAAATTTTAAGTCATCCCGTTCGGGCGCTATCGACTAAAATCGTTATTTAACCCTGATGATGAGTCTAAGGCGCGGGTTTAAAAAATTTTTTTAAATTGCGAAAAAATCTATTTTATAGGGGCCCGCACATGCGCTAAAATAATGGGTTGGGGAAACGTCAAATGTCAACCCTGTCACATGTCAAACGTCAAATGTCAAACCTGTCTTGTTAGATATTGAGGCCCTTGAATATTTAGGAATCTTGTGTGACGCATTATTTAGGGGGTGGTCAATACTATCTGTAAAAAAGTCACCTGTCAAATGTCAAATGTCATCTGTCATCGGGCAATATAAAAAAAACCCGTGATTTAAAAAAAGGTCGTTATGCGTAGGATCCCCGTGCTAAGACCAAAAAATTATTTGCGCAAACGCGAAAATTTTAAGTCATCCCGTTTGGGCGCTATCGACTAAAATTATTATTTAACCCTGATGATGAGTCTAAGGCGCGCGGTTTAAATTTTTGAAAATTAGCGAAACGTCTATTTTATAGTCCTGCACATGCGCTAAAATAATGGCGCCTGTCAAACGTCAAATGTCAACTCTGTCACTTGTCAAACGTCAAATGTCAAACCTGTCATGTTAGATATTGAGGCCCTGCTCTTGAAGCGATTTAAGATACTAAAATACACATATTCTTTTTTTATTCCAATTCAGGATATTAAAACATACATGGTCCAAATTTAATATTAGCATAAAGCATTTTTGGCATCACTACGTATAACTTCTTTTATTTATTATACGATTGCAATAATTTGTTTTAAAATTAATTCAAATTTTTTATCTACCTTTTACCAAATTATAGACTTTCGGTTAAAATAGCAAAGCCTTAATTAAAAAAGATTTTTACAATTTAACAAGCAAAGATTGCCAAGTAAGTTGTTAGTAGTGTTTATTAAAAAAATATTTGTGTAAGTATTAAATAAATTAGGGCATTTACCTTCCTGTACTATTTAAAAAAATTAATCATCTATCAAATTTTACCTGTCATATATCAAAATGAAAAATAAAATAGCAATACTTTTAGACAGATTTATTAAACCATAAGGGCTTTTATTAACTTATAAAGCATTTTAACTAAAATAAAAGTACAAGCTATAGCTATAAAAATTATTTTAAGTAAATCCGCGGTAGTTTAACTTAACGAAATATAAGTTTCGATAAATATTTACACATGTCATCAGGTATTTATAAAGACATTGTTAAAGACTCGGCCGGAGTCAGGTAGCTTATCTACAAATATGTCTAGCCATAGGTTTGTAGACAGAAACTTCATACATATTTACCCTCGATAATGCTTTAATATTTACAGAAATTACACAAATAATTATTGTTTTATTGTTTGGTGTCACATTAAAACAATAGAATATAATGATTTACAAATTGTTTTATTTAAATAGCCAGAAACACAAATAAATGCTTTATACCTAAATTATTAAACACAAATTTTATTTATTTACTCCCAATTTATTATAGGGATGCAACGACTTATAAAATAATAAACTTGCAATAAAATTAATTATAATAGAAATTATTCAGAAAAAAGGCAGTACTTCCAGTGCACAACGTAATATTTATATCAAGTAAGCCTATGTAGTTTAATAGCACAAAAGTATTTGTTTTTTATTACTATTTAGTTTTATTTTAAAAAGATAATGAACGTATTAATATCAGACAGTTATTGAGCACTCGTTTAAAAAAGATTAAGTAATGTCAATAATAAAATTGATAGCAGAATAAAATTTAATTTTAAAAATTCCAATAAAAAAGGAGAAAGCTATTATATTGGTTAGATCTAGAAAAAGTCTTTGTAGATTTTGTTTGGAAAAGTAGGAAAATGTAGTAGGTACCCCATAAGGCTATGTTTGGTCCCTTAAGAACTTAATTGGAAAATTTAGTTTCGAAACCCATTTATAACAGTCACTGGCAGAGCTAGGACAGATTCCTTAAAAAAAGGAATCGATTTACGAATCCGGATTCTCCTAAAGGAATCGAGTCACCAATACGAATCAAGATTTCTTTTTTTTTAAGGAATCAAATCCAGAGAATTGATTCCTATTTATCAGATCACGGATCTGGATTTTTCAGTCTTTATACTTACAAATGGTACCTACGATTCGAATGATACTACTTAATCCAGTTGATAAATCAAGCGTCTAATATTTTAGCATGAAGCCTGAGCCGCCAAATATAATTTAAGCCTTATTTTAAAGTGTTGTAACTTTTAACCAAATTAGTTTTTGGTAAATATTTTTCAAATTTGAATATCTTTTTTCTGAGATTAACATAAATCCACCCTTAAATGGAACATTTTTTTGAACTGTATTCCAAAACTTTATATGCTGGATATTTATAAGGTTTTAAATCTGATTCTTGAGATAACCCTAAGTAACTTATAAATGAGATATCTTATTGTAATTTTACGGAAAGTTTCACAGGTACTGTTTTTAATTCTAAATTCTTTTTTGTAAAACACCCTGAATAGCAATTATAAAATGTCTCATTTAAAAATCCCTCAGGGTTCTAAGGATTATTTATTAAAAAATTATCAAGATTGAGCAATCAAAACTTTTCAGATCAAATACAGGTAAAATTCATGCCCATTTTCGGATACCACACCCTTTGGTTACGAAAAAAAATGTTTTATTTAAATGTTGTTTTTCTGGACCTGTAAAACAACATATTTTAGTTAAAAATGACATGTAAGTTGTGTTTCCTTATTTAAAGATTTTTATAGGCAGAGGTTTTAAAAATCTTCATTTTTATTTCTGAAAATCAATGTGAAGATAATTAACATTCGTACGAAAAAAAATTTTGGGAAAATTTTAAAAGGTGGTTTTGGGGATTTATAAACCCTTTTTCCTCAGATATAGAATATAAGGTTTTTTAAAAAGTTAAAATCAAAAAAATTTAAAAATCTCAGGTCAAAATTTGGAAATTTAAATGGCGGGATTTTTTTAAGGCGAATTTTGGGGAAATTTTAAACGGGGTTTTTCTCAAATTAGAAATATAAGTAAAATTTTATTTTGAAATCGAATTCTTCCAAAGAGGAATCGATTTCCGATCATTTTAAAAATATATAACGAATCCGGATTACGGATCATATTTTCAAAAAAAAAATCGACTCAAGCCTTCAGATCTTTAAAAAAAAAACGATTCCTAAATACGTCATTGGTCAGTGGTTACAAAACTTTAAAGTCCAATTAAAAACTTTTAGACTAAATTTAAAAATTTAAAAAAAAAAACCCACCCAAAAAATTATTTTATTGGCATCTATTGTATGTTTTAAAGAGAAACAAATAAAATTTGGCCCTGTATTTAAAAACTAATACTTTATAGTACCACTCTCAAAATGCTGGTTCAATTTCGGAAAAAAGTAATTTATTATAATTTTTAAATTAAAAACGTTTTAAATTGACATTAAAAAAAGGTTTTTTTTTTTCAAAACATTTTTGACCACCCAGTATATAAAGTATACGAAATTAAAAATTTAAATTTAGATATACTTTTTTTTTAAATGACAGATTAAATAAAAGAATGTCTACTTTATTACAGAGTGTTTGATTTGCGGTTTTACCAACTAACCTAATAACAAATGCCTAATTCGTTATAACTAAAGTGTTCAAATGGTTATAATAATTATATGTATTTGATCGCAAATGATTACATCTCTAACTGATTGTACTGATTGCTACCTTGTTCGCATATCCGTTAATTTAAATTAAATTGCCCGTAAACTGTTACGTGGATTCTGATGTTCCGTGGTTAAATAAAACCATTACATATTTAATCTATATATGTAAGTATAGAGTATGTTGCCATAAACTGTTGCAGAATTTCTAGCAATTTTGCAATTTAGTAGACCTTTGCGTTTTAATTTATTTTAAATTACATTTAGAATAGGCCAATAAAAAGGCTTGGATCCGTCTATTTTTCTCGAGGGAGAAACATTGTGTGAATATTTTTAATTCGAGGAGTCAAGTGATGCTCTATTTTGAACGACATTAAATACTCCTTTTAACAATACCTAATTTGTTAAATTTAAGTCAGCAGTTCTCCCGAAAACGCCTAATAAAAATAAACTTATCTTAAAAAGAAATAAATTACAAGTTTTTATTTTCATTACATTTTTCATTGTGTGTTTAATATTTTTCGGCTTTATTATGCAGTTTTTTTTATTATTTTTTATACTTGTTGTTACCTTTACAACAGCACAATCTAAAAGTATTTTTTGGCGCTGAATAATAAATAAATTGTGGTAGGGTTTAAACTTAAATCTGCTTAATAAACGGTATTAAATATAGGTGTTTTGTTTACTTACATTTTTTTGCCACACATAGTAAAATGCATTTTTTTATAACCGGTTTAAAATGAAAAATACTAATTTATCCGTTTATTTCAATGATGTCAATATCGTGCCGCATCAAGCTACAAATTAACACTTAAACTCGTGGTTTTCTTTTTTTTTTGCATAAGATGGTTTATCATACCGCAGAAAGAGTTTCAATATATAAATTGTAAATTGAAAACAAAAAATGGGTTATGAACTAAACTTGGATAAACATGTTAACAAAAAGTACGTTTTTAATCTGGTAGGTAAGTTTCGGCAAACGGGATCAGTGGCAAACAGGAAACATGTGGTTGCAGATCGATTAGTGCGAAATGAGGTAATAGAAATCGCTGTTGTGAGCCACGTCAATATAGGTCCTGCTTTAAATACCAGGCGGTTAAGAACAGTTTTTGGCACAAGGAGTACTGGTGTTCAAAAAATTTTAAAACGTAATAAATGTTATTTTTATAAAATACAGCTTGTACAAGAATTAAACAAGGATAGCTTTAATCGACGTTTGGAATTTTGCGAGTTATTGACTGAACGGCTAATTAATAATCCAAATTTACTTTTACATATTAATTTTTTGGGTAAGTGTTCTTTTATGCGAACGGAACTGTAAATCGACAAAACTGCCGTTATTGGGTTGACACAAACCCACATACCTTTCTGGAAGTTCACACACAAAATCCTAAAAATTTAAATGTCTAGGCTATCTGGGCTAGAGTGTATGGCGACTGCATCGTTGGCCTTGTTTTCTACAAGGAAAAAATCTCTTTCATGCCAAATGTACTTGCAACTCCTAAAAGATGATGTTTATCCCGCATTAACTAAAATTGTAGAAGAAATTAACCATTATAATATAAATGAGTTAACTTTTTAGCAAGATGAACCGCCTCCACATTTAACCCAGCTTTTCGTTAGTATTTGGACCAAACATTTTCTGGTAAGTTGATTGGACGAAGAGATGCAATTGAGTGGCCTGCAAGGTTAAGAGATTGATATAAGCTAGACTTTTTTGTGGGGCCAACTTAAAAGTAAAATTTTCAGTACTAAACTAGAATCCCTCATTGAATTACGTCAACGGATTATCGTCAAATGTCGACAAATTAATTCGGAAACGCTTAGAAATGTGCGACGTCATTTTAAACAAAATCTTTGCTACTGTATAAAAGCATTTTGAACACCTGCAGTAACAGGTTAGTTATTTTAAACATACGTGATCAAAACTTTAAACTGTGCGAAACTAGTTTTACTTAATTTAAAGTAATAGCATTATTTGAAACAAATATATAAAAAATAATAAAGACACCATAACTTTTGAATTTGAGAAACTTCTGTGTTAAAAGACATTATTAGAAAACTACTGAAGAAAAATAAACGGCCTTTAAAATAAGGTAATATTTGACCTCTGATTCCATTTTACATTTTAGAGACAAAGATCGCCCCTTCTAGAGGTTGAAAGTAACAGAATTAAAAAATTTTACAGAATATTTATGCCTAGAATTTTTTTTTAATGACACCAACTGTATCTAATTGACATTGTTTGTTTTTCATTGGTCCACCTTGCATAAAAATATTTGTCAGGAATTAAGGCCAGCACGCTGTAATGATTATAGTATATCTTTTCTGTTTTTATTATTTATGGCAATTAAACGACCATTTAATAAGCATACGGGTCAAAAAAATAATAAGAACTCATTAATTTAAATGTCATCAGGGCACTTAACGATTAGTTATTTAAACTCGTTTTAATAACTAAATAGTCCCAAGAAGTCTAAAAAAGTAACTCCTTTATATATTTCTTTAATCTTAAATTTTTTCATTTTTGATTGGGAAAATCACCTAGTAAGTAACCATAATTAAGGACATTTTAAACCAATGAAATACTTTTTTGTTTGAGTGTTTTTTTTAATCGAAGATAGACAAATTATAGGAAAAATATAATTTAAAATTTACATTTAAATTTAATAAATTAATTACATTTATTATGACGTATTCCTTGTTTAAAAATATTGTAATGGTAAGCTACATTTGAGACTTATACGGTATGCTACATAGCACACTTGTACTTTAAATTACTAATACTAAAAAACATTTTTCTTCATCTAAAAAAATTGCTTCTTCATTTTTCAATAAATTTAAGCCAGATTTTAAATAAATTAAGCTTGCAGTGTCTACGTTTCAGTAATCTGCAATGCTGACAAACCAAGCGTCAAAGATAAACATGAAGATTTCCATAATCATGCAATATCATACCAGTGTAAATTTAATTGCAAGAAATCTTTAACAAGGTGGCAACGGCTTATTAATTATTCAAATTTACTTATTAATATTATTTTTTTGGCGACTGTTCTTTTCTGCGAATGAAACTGTTAATCGACATAACTGCCCTTATTGGGCGGACACAAACCTACATACTTTTCTGGAAGTATAAACCTAAAATCCTGATAATTAAAATGTCTGGGCTGAAGTGTATGGCGACTGCTTCGTTGGCCTTTTTTCCAGCAGAAAATCTTACAGGGCAAAGTTACTTGCAACTTTTAGAAGATGCTGTGTATCCCACATTAACTAAAATTGTAGAACAAAATAACCATTATAAAGTAAATAAGTTAACTTTAGCCTCCACATTTTACCCTAGTTTTTCGTATACCCTAGTATTTGAATGAAACACTTCCTGGTAAATGGATTTGGCGAAGAGATGCAATTCAGTGGCCCCGCAAGGTTACCAGATTTGTATAGGTTAAACTTATTTTGTGGGGCCATCTTAAAAGAAAAATTCACAGTACTTAACTGAAATTTCTCATGAACATGTCGACAAATTACTTCGGAAACGCTTAGAAATGTGCGACGTCATTTTAAATAAAATCTCTACTACTTTGTGGAAACTGAAAATCAGCATTTTAAACACTTCCAGTGATAGGTAAGTTATTTTAAACATACGTGATCAAAACTTTAAACTGTGCAAAACTAGTTTTACTTGCTTTAAAGTAATAGCATTATTTAAAACAAAAATATAAAAAATAGTAAAGACACCATAACTTTTGAATTTAAGAAACTCCTGTGTTAAAAAACGTTTTCTGAAAAACTACTGGAGTCGTTAAAAAGAGGATTAAACGGTCTTTAAAATGATATCACTTGGCCTCTAATCCCATTTTACATTTTAGAAATGAAGGTCGCCCCTCTACGGCTTTGAAGTAACATAATTAAAAATATTTACAAAATGTTTTTCTCACGAAAAAAAATGACGGGTCCGAGCGATTTTTTTAATGACACAAACTGTGTAATTGACATCGTTTAGTTTTCATTAGCACAACTTGTGTAGAAATGTTTATTAAGAACTAAGGCTTGCACGCTTTAATGATTATAGTATATCTTTCCTTGTTATTTATGGCATTTAAACGACTATTAAGAAGGCACATGGTCAAAAATATTTTTTACTCATAGAAATTTTTTTTTATTATACCACTATTTGTGGTATAACATAACAAATAAAAAAGAGTTATTTTAGTTGTATGGTTTAAAAAATCAAATTGTTTGATTGTGACCTAAGTTACCTTTATAATCACTGAATTAAATAAAATAAAATACTTTCGGTTCCTAATTTTCCTTATCTTCATAAAGTGTAATATAGGTTTCACTGACACTATATATTTTTAGAATAAACTCTTTAAATTAATAAATAGTCCTAAATGGTAACTTACCATGATTTTTTTATTCAAAAATTGACAAATTATGGAAAAAAATAAAATTAGAAATATGTATTTAAGTTCAATAAATAAATTGCGTTTATTTTAAAGAATTTCTTGTTTAAAAGCATTGTAATGGTAAGTCACATTTGAGACTTGTACGGAATGCTGCAAAGCACACTTGTACTTTAAATTACTATTACTAAAAATAATTTTTCTTTATCTAAAAAGAAAAAATAAATAGTTTTCTTTGAAGTCACAAATACATAATTTCATTAATAAATTTAGGCAAGACTTCAAATAAATTAAGCTTGCAGTGTCTACGTTTCAGAAATCCGCATTGCCGACAAACCAAGCGTCAAAGATAAACATGAAGATTTCCATAACTTGCAATATCATACCAATGTAAATTAAATTGCAAGGTAACAGGCAAAATAAATGTATTTATTTAGGACCAAATATTTTAATTTTTAAGGTTAATATTTGGTTTTACACTAAATCTCTTATGGGTGCACTAGCTCTAGGGATAGGATTGTTGGTTCCTTAATTTTTTTATTGCCAATAAAGAATTATTTTTCCTTCTAACAATTTAATTTTTATTTTGTCTTTATAACAATTTACCAATTTTATTCAGCCCAAGTACAAGGTGCCTTGGATGCCGGGATTTTGGCTCAGTTTCGCGTTAACGTCCAAATAACGAAACATGCAGGTATTGCATTTCCCAAAACCCAGCTTATGTTAACCGTGCCCTGCGTTGCTTAACTTTGCTGATTTCACGGCAATTGGTATTTTAATGTTAATTGACACTAACATCAGTTATTTTAATAATTTTCATAAAATTTGGTTTTAATAACCTTAGGTATACTGTGGTTTTTTGGGTAGCACATTTTTTTTAACCTTAATAACTTAAAAAGGTGAATATTATCCATATTTACCCGGAGTACCTTTCATTATTTAAAAATTATTAAATGCTATAATTTATTATTAAAATGGTCTAATCCGAATTAAAATTTTGGGTTTTATTTAAACTTTCACCCCAAACCTGCAGTTTGAATTTCCACCGGATTTCCAACAACAAAACCCAAAGACCCAAAATTCACAAATTAATTTACTCCAAACTCTTTTCAATTGGTTTAAACGAAAAACCTTTGTTTCCAAAACCTTTTTAAAAGAAAAACAAAGGAAAACCAAGAAAAGAGTAAACAAAAGCCTTTCCATAATCCAGCCCATCACAAAATTGAAAATTTAAAAAAAAACGCCGAACACTTTTTAAAGACAATAAAAAAAGGGCAAACCTCATAAATAATTCCTATAAAAAAATGCTAAAAATTTCCCAAAGGGTCAATTAAAAAAAAAAAAAATAAGTTTGGGGAAGAGATAAAACGTATTTCTTGGAAAACAAATTTTTTTAACAATTTTTTTTTAAAATTTTAAAAAAATCAAATTTTATTTATTTATTAAATAGGAACGTTAAAAATTTAATTTAATTTTTTAATTAAATTAACCCATTTTTTAAATTTTTTTAAATTTAAAAAATTTTTTTAATCTTTATGAAATAAATTTAAAGGGGGAAATCCGAAGGTAACACATTTATTATTTCATAACTTTTCGATAAATGCGTTTTTTTCCCATCTTCAAAAACGAGGAAGTGCCATCACAGACAATACACAAATAACTGCTATCTCAAAACCACCCTCCATTAACGTCTGAATAATATAACTAGAGTTAAGCGTGAATTCTAAACCGTAGACAACGGAATTTTGTCTTGACCGGAAAACCGTTTTTCACGAGTTTTGAGCATCTAAGCAACAGTAAGGATATTCGTATATGTAACAAAGAGGGTATCCTAAGGGAAATCATTTATAATGCCAACATTTGACAAACCACTAATTATTCTAGCTCGATCATCAGCAAGTATTTTGTAAAATTTTACAATATTAATTTTTTAAGTTCGTCTCCCGGTTGAAGTCGATTCATATTAATTATAAATAAAAGACCTTATCTTTACTAAAAGGCTTTAACTTATTATGGGACCAGACGCATTTCGGTTAATCAACCAGTTTTATATGTGGTGCATTCCATAATTTAGGTAAAATGTTGGAAAAAGCTAAAATAAATAGTATTTTAATACTATTACAAAAGTGTCTTAATTGCGACTTAGATTTAGCAACAAAATTTATAGAATGGTGGAAGGTTTACCGATAGGTTTAAGCTTAACGTCATTTCTGGCAGAACTTTTATGTTAGATTTAACACATAATTTATTATTTAAAATCTTTATTATTTAAAATCACTAGTCCGCTATTAGAAAATGTTTATTTTTGACGAGGATATGTGGATAAAACTTTCGTTATTTGGACAAGTTTTAAATTTATTTTGTTAAATTCCTATTTAAATCTTTTAAACTCTCTATATAACAACATTCAATTTACGTTGAATATTTAATCAAATAATACACTAAATTTTTTAGACCTTTCTATTACCCGAAATACAAATAAAATCTCTTAATCAGTTTTTGGAAAATCAACACAGACAGATCACACTATTCCCTCTGATTAAAATCATCACATTTCGCATAAATTGGCGGTTTCATTCATTTTTTCATTGGCTCTTCTCTATCCCTCTTTTGCCTATAGATTTCATTAATAAAAATAATATCATTTACCAAAGTTAGAAGATAGATGATGAACAGTAGGGATGAGTCAATTTCACCTTGGCAACCTCCTAGATACATTAAATTAACTTATTTAATCAGTATTTCACTTAAAATCGGTAATGCATGGAGAGATATTTTGGAAAATGAACGCATAGTTTACAGTTCTGCAACAAACTTGAAAGATATGTTATCACATACCAAAGATCAAGTTGAAACCATTCAAGCAAGTGGAGTCTACAGACTGAGCTGTGGTGACTGTAACTCACAATATGTGGGAAAAACAGAAAGAATTTTTAAATCAAGATAATCTAATTTACAGAAATCTCCTAAAGATAACAGATCATTGTCTCTTCGGTAGCGTAGCGGTCAGAGTCTCGGCTCGCCGCGCCGGCGATGTGGGTTCGAATTCTCGCCGGGGAGATATATATAGGTAGTAGTTATTTAAAAATAACGTCCGTGTTGGCACCAACGCGCTGCCTAAGAGGTGCTGTGAAATGCAATATTTGAGTTTCAGGGTTGAAGCTTTACGGATCTGGGAAAAAGGGAAAGGGACTCACGGTACTCTGGTACTTAGGAGCATATATGTATATGTCTAGCATATATTATATATGTATATAAAAATTCCTTCGTGAGCTGTCTCAAAGATAAAAAAAAAATCAGCCTTTGGAGTCCACTTCAAAGAATCAAATTATAATTTTAATATTAAAGAGAACTTTAAAATGCTATATCTCGAGGCAGCATATGTAGTTGGGTTGTTTAAGTAATTTTTATAGTATGGAATTCCCATTTAAGAATTTTAGAATATAAAAAATATATTAATATATCAAACCACAGAACTGTATTTTTAAAAAATTAATTTGTCCATTTTACTAAATTGTAGAAATTGAATAATTGGGAACTAAATGTTTATAATTTACTGTTTTGGTTATTGTTAGTTTTTAATTAGTGTTGTGAACCTTGTAAAATCTATGTTTTTTGTGTTTTGACGCAATTTAGCAT